>JAQFXU010000925.1:0-37596 GCA_034693705.1 Spatulosminthurus flaviceps
ACACGCCTGTACTTGTTTTTAAAAGTCCCGTCGCTGAGCGAATCGCTGAGAAAAAACCTATGCGAAACCAGCTTAATGCTTATAATCAGGCATAATGTTTTGTTTAAAGTATAGCTATACTAATATATGCACGTCACTTAGTGTGATTGTTATTTAGCACCATGACTTGCTCGCAGGGAACCTTATGGTTTAATTGCTTCCAAGCTCAAACGAAGGACCAGGGCGAAGCGCAATAATAATAATAACTTTAATATTAGTTAGTCGACAATCACTTCCTTTCTCCAAGCCATGTATCAAACGTCGAATACTTCAGCTTACGGCCTAATCTCGAAATGGCTCATTGTCAGCTTCGGCCTAACTCTTTAGCTTAAAAGAAAACACAAGCGCTGGAATCTGTTTCACTCACGTCCACGTGACGTTTTTCTCTTTGTTTTTCTCAGTTGCAAGCGCAATGGTAGAGATAGGGCATTCAAAATTTGCAAAAATGCAAATTATTGTGATGGTTGATACTGAAAATCCAAACGTATTAAATTCAACTAGCAAAGAGCCAGCCAAAACATGGCTGGAATCCAGTTTTTTGTTTTCACTATAATGTACGCCTGCACCATCTTGCGGCAAGCTTAGAAACCAATGCCAACGACCACGACGAAGACGACGACTCTTCTCATTTAATTTTGGGTGAAAAATGAAGTTGTCATCTTGGGGTCAAACGGACTAGTGTGCACCCACAGATGCGGATAGGAACGTTATCAGTTCAGTTTTTTTTAAAGCAAAACAAAATGTAATAATTAGTTACTTTTATTTACGAGTCTTTGCAACTTTCAGTAAAAGCTATCCAATAAAACCAGGACGTTGCTTTTTGCGCTTTATATGTTAAAGGATGAACCCCTGCCATCCTCAATCCTCAATTCCTCCCTCATCCTCATCATCATCACGAAGCTTTTAGTACGTAAGATGAAGTGCATTGGTAACAATAAGTACTAGAAACCCCACCAGCCATGTAAGTGGCTGAAAGTCACGCCGCATATAGCAAAAACTTCAGCACGACCTGCGGCGGCGCTCTAGCGGCGGTTTGAGCTGTAGCTCACGCGCACAACTGATAGCATTTGATCGAACGAACCAAGACTCGGCCAATTTAAATAACGTAGTATTGATTGATTATTATCACAAATTACAATGAACAAAAAATTAAGTCAAATAAAATAAGAATAAGAGCAGCATCAACGCAATTTAATGCTAGCCATAGTCATGTTACACCATCACGAGGGCTTTCAAGTGATTTAAGGACGTCGGATAACTCTTACTCTTGTGCTTGATCGTTTAAAAAACATTGACATTTTCTATTTTTTTAAAAGAATTTAAGAAATAAATTTTGACCTCCGTGACCATGTTGAACTCACTGAAAGATTTCAGAAAATATCCAGACCTAATTTTTAAAATTTTATATGCTGGCCGAGGTAGAATTTCACATACATAGAATTGTGAATAGATTTTAAGCACGTATAAGAAATACTTTTTGTGATTTATTGTGTTTAGCCGTGATCGTGGTAATTTTCTACCCATGAAATAATCATTATCACCATAAATTAAGTAGAACAAAATCCTGCACTCACTTCCTTCGAAACAGCTTTGTATCCAGAAGCAACTTCTGAATTTCAGGGTAATGTTTTCATATGGGTTTCACACGGCATTCATCATCATTATATTTTCTCAAAATCAGACCCCAAATCAATCATAACCTCTGTTCTGGTATAATAATTCTCGATCCTTTAATAATTTTTTATTCCAGAATGTAAATAAATTCCACCCTCTACTCTGCAAGAAAAGTGAAAATAATAATCAAATTATTAAGGGCTTAAATCACGTTGAAAATTGTGTGTACACTTGGATTCCCTGGAGCTACAGGATTTGATTATGAAATAACGACAGTTCCGTAAATTGCAGTGATTACGTTTCCTGCTTGAAGCGAATCCTGCCTTCAAACTAGCTCAGGGTGCAATAAGATGTAGAGCATTTCACTAAATAATGGATTAGTTGAGTTATTAGTTTTTTTTACACCTTAACAACCATAAAAAGGGAAAGAGTTTTTGTGATAAAATTCTTTGCAATGAAATATCATAGTTTAAATTATACAAGTTACTTTTTCCTTGTCCGAATACTATTACGCCTGTGTATTTTCTACACCTTACAAAACGCTAAAAGAATAATAATTTACTAAAACAAAATAATACTCAAGCCTAATTCTGTTAGAAATTGAATTCAGTTTTTTTTAAAATGTCACCTTTCAGATTATGTATATTATGATGATTGAAATTATGAAAATATTTATGAGCCCAGATCCATTTTTTTAGAGATTCCGGATAAAAAAAACGAAGCCCTCGGAATCATTGAATTGAAACTATACACTGTAATCGACCATGTATATTCACGATTCGGATGATTATTGTAAGTTGTCATGAGTTCAATGTGTAAATCACGACTTTGTTGGTAAGACCTTCGGAGAATTTTTCTTATTTGAAAATAAAGGTCACTAAAATAAAGTCTTAGGATGGGGCGCGTCTGTTTTTCCACAATGCGTGCATATATGTATATTTATCTGTGTAATTACACCGCACCGTGAAAGAATCATGCCTTGGGTTACCTTCCTTTGTGGTCAAACCCTTCACTTGATCTCACCCAAAATTTCCACACATTCTATTAATTCTGTCTGGCTCAATCTCAAAAAGAGTATCTATTTTTACGCATAGGTAAATCAAATTCACCCAAATATATTGTAACGCAGCACATCAACATCAGACTCGTATAAACTCACCCACCACATCAACTATTATCCATCATGTTTTGCCTGTTGTTCAACAAAAATGTAACATTATAGTAGCCATTGATGTAAGATAATAATAATAATTTAAGTTCATCACATTTGAAGTAATATAGCAATCCAGTATCACTATTTGAGCAATATTTCTATGCTACAAAATAACTACATGATATAACCTGGTGAAAATTTGCAGGTTAAAACGTATATATGTATTTAAACAATTTTGTAATCCATACTCTCATTTCTCTGTTATACAAAAAAATACTTAATATTTCAGTCAAATATATATAGTTCAATATACGTCCATAAACTCAAACAAGGAAGGAAAGCATAACTTGCTGGAACAAATTAGAAGTCATTGGAATTTTAGCAATTTATTCCCTAAACTTTATACCAACATAGCCCTCATCCACATTCAAAACTAGTTATATAATAAATTATCAACGACGTCTGGCCTATATATACTAAACACACTCCACTCACTACTCCAAAAAAACTAAAAAATTGCAAATCTAATAGTTGAATACCTCCAATTAGAACTTACTTATTTTTATAGACATAACAGTGTTTTTGGAACGTGTGCCATAAACCCAGGGCTACAGTTGTAGCGGATGTACGAGAGCACTCATATCTTTTACCATATTAAACTTATTAAGGACTTAACAAGCTCGTGAAATATGTAATTTGTACGTCATAAGAATTTTTAATGACGTTGGCTGTATAATAAACAAAGTATTTAATTATTGCTAAAAAAATTATAAATTCCCCTCCTCAAATCCGGTTCATCCTTATTTCATTATCAATGCTTACTGCGTACTTTCCCGACATTTTGTTATTTTAGCATTTACTTTGTGATTCTTGTGATGTTGTGATGTATCCAGAACATATATGAGATTTGAAATGGTATTTCTCACGTCTTAAAATTTCCCAATGATGGAAGCATTTTACTCAAGCATTTACCCAGACACACGTATACATATGTTACTTAACTGAGCGTGAACTGTTGGCAATGGATGTGTATTGTGTTATCCTTAATTTAATTGTTATTTTTGTATATGTATACAGACGTAGTGACGTATAGTATGTATATGCATGTACATAGATACGTCAGTAGGAATTTGGATCTTCCAAAATTTAATATGTGCTGTTCAGTCGAGTGATATGGAAGAGCCAAGAATCCAAAAAAAGGGTTATAAAATTCAGGATAAAAATATAAAAAGGTGAGGTCTTGGAAATTTTGCTATGTTGCTATTTACTTGGTCTTCCTCCTTTAAATTCCGGTTAAGGAAGAGAGACTTCACTCTTATATTGCTCCTTATAGAGAACAATATCATCATATATATGTGTTTGTTTACAAAAACAATATTTAAATATAACGTGTAATAATTTAAGCATTAAATTATTGTACTAAAAGTAGCTTTTCATGTTCCTTTTGATATCAGGAGGAAAATCACTGTTAAACCTTTTTTTCCTATTTCTCTGTCTCTCTCTTATACACCTTCAAATACATGTAGAAACATTAATATTAATTAACTCTTATTTTTATCCTTATTATATACTGGGATATACTTGCGGATCATATATACTGCCCATATATTAACTATAGTAATTATTAAAGCAGGTGTTTATATACAGAGCAATTTATAATTTTTTTCCAACGCGTGTAAACACGAGGAACGTGCAGAGTTATATACACATTAAAAGCATCCGCTCCTGTGGTTTTACCTCACTCACTAACAGACACACACACACATATATGTACATTTATACAATACACACACATTATACACGCAGAGGTTGACGCTTTAAACAAAGATTTCAAGTATAACTAAAAATATATATATGTAGCTCTTTAGTGTATCCAAATGTGAGTAATTGTAATTACGTGAATCTAAGGAGCGTACATGTCTTCCGGAGTTGGATCCATCACATTCTTCAGCTCAACAACTTACTGTTCCAAGGAACAATGGTTGCAATTTAGGATTTTAATTGCAACAAAAAATTCTTTTTTAAAATATAACTTTTGTGAGATGCCAAAAATTCTTGAAATGGTATCCATAACTCGTAAGACGTATAGGAGGAATAAATATATATATATTTATATGTGTATGTGTATATGTAGAATTGAGAAAAAATCCATTTCCCTTGAGTCAATGCCATTTAATTATTTTCAAATAAAAATAATTCTTACATTCTTTGGTTAAAAATCCCATTTTTCTCTCTCCTTCTCATACACACCATTCCATTTCCATCACATTTATTCCAGATATTTTGCGTGCACATCAAATTCCCAACAACGGACATTAAGACAATGGTCCGTTTCTCCCTGAGATGAGCATATATATGTATATATACAGAGCCTGTTTGTTTATATTTATATCTGTATAAGATGTACTAGAGAAGGAAAAATTCCCTTAAAAATAGGCTCTCAGGGCTTGGGTCTCAAGTTTATTCGTTATTGGGTTGGAGGTAATTCCGAGTTAAAATTGAAATGATTTTAAATGCCATTTTGTCCGTGGTGGTGAATGATGTAAAAAAAGCATATAAATATTTACTACGTACTCCTCTTATTAAACTTGAAATGAAATGATTCAAGATAGGATTTTGCATATGAAATAAATCGTTTTTGGTCACCATAATATTTTTTCAAATACAATTCTTTCCACTTTCGATAGCCTATACGTATATAGGCCTATATACAACCCAACGTATAGCTATATAGAGCGATTATGCTTGTTAAATCTATACCTTTTTATTGGATGCTCACCATCATATAAAAAGATACTAGAGCTGTCATAATAATTGTATGGCTTTTTTGTATGTACATACATGTATAGTGTAATGTCCTATAGCTTAAAGCTGCAAATCTGCAGAGAAGCTGTAAATGAATAAGCGATGAAGGGAGATGGTAAAGATCCATACAATATTACGTAATTTGTAGCAAGGTGAAAACTGAAATGGCCCGTTTATGTGAGTATCTTTAGCACCCCCATATGGGATAATATCATTGAGGTAATAAAGTATAACCCTTCTTTTAACAGATTTATCCACTTTAGGAGAAACCTTTGCCCTAAACCATAATTCAGCCTCCATGGAAATATTAAGTTTTTATAAGGGTTCATCTTATATTTTATAAGTTGACATCGACCTGGTTTTTCTTTTTTACTCAACTATATAATAATATACGTACTATAATTTCCTTACCCCACCGAATCCATAAATATTATACATTTTACCACTCTCTATATGTACGATGTAAGGATATATCTGTACATACTACTAAAAGGACGAAAGGAACAGAAACAATAGATCAAATGTTCAACTAATGACAGTAACTTATTCACTTAATGTTGAAATTGTGACTCACAATTTGTATGAGTATGAGTGATGATGGAGTGAATGTTATAGATATTCCTAGGAAAAATAATCACTCATTTAACATTTTGGCATTGATCTTTTTTTTTGTGTACTATAGGAATTAAAAAATGATTCTTCTTGTTAAAAATGCAATATTATTTTGTTATTATTATTCAGACAAGTGCATAGACAAGTAAGAAAACTACTACTACTTAAATATACGAGGCTGGAAATCTTTGGTCACAAGAATTTTTCAACCTTCTTCTTCTTCTCAAGTATTAGTCTTTGAGGAAAAACCTTCTAAGATGATTTGGTCGGAATTGACAATCGGTATAGGAATTTATATGGGTTTTAGGGCGTGAATTATTATTATTGCTACTATACGTTACTATGTACTTATACTTTTTGTACAAAGTCTACAAAGTCATATGTTAGTAAAGGTACAATAGAATAAAAATAATTGGGAAAATATAAAAGGATTAGAATATAATAATAATTGTCTGTGTAGGGAGGGATTTCATAAAATTACATTAAGGAAAGTTCACGTGTTGGAAAATATAGAATTTAATATGCGTCAATAATGTGAGGAGGAGACACGTGTGTATTTATGTATACGTAATGTGTATGTAAGGCATGACTTTTAATATGACATTTAAATCATGGGCAGTAGGGAGGAATACATGAGATTATCTCAAATAAATCGTTTGCACTTGGAGAGTGTGCGTGTCTTGAGGAAAGAACACGATTCTTTTTGTAGAATGGAGGGGAAAAAGGGATAGAAAAAAAATACCAGAGGATTTTTGCAGTATGAAAAATGTTCCCATATATCATATGATATATTTATATATGTACGGAATCCCCCTTTGAATTCATTATTACATATGTATATAAGTTATATGTACTTACTTATGTGTCCACTACTGTGATCCTGGAGTGATGATGGGTGCACCAACTTCAACCTTATATTGTCTGTGACCGTACTTACTTACGTAGGGTTGTGCGAAAAAGCATCTCTCTCTTTATGCTTGTATGCATAGAGTACTTTTACTGTACAAAGGTAAGGTAATCCCCTTAATGGGAATTATATAGTGTACCTCCATTGTAGAAGTTACTTTAACAATATGTACGTATATAGACATTGAGAGTATCTGAATGTAAAATCCGTGCTTATATAAGTATATGGTTTACCTTATAACAAAATACATATAAATCTGTATAAGGTTACTTTCACGAAAATTCCTACTATAAATACCTGAGGATTCTTTGGAACATTATCATTCCATGGAAATTCATTCAACTGGTCAGAAAATCCTGTACCTTTTGTTCTTGTACCTATCAGAGTTGACTCCCAAGTTTTGCAAATATGATTAAGGTGATTAGAAAATTCTTTTTAGTGCAATAATAATTTATAGTATTAGCTACTCGTGTGGAAAATTGGATCTCCTTATTATAACATTTTTAAAAAAATTGTCATAAGAAATAAAAAATTTTGAAAGGAATTTTGTGAAGGATAAAAAAATGTAAATTATTGGAAATATTTTCAACGGAATTTTTGACTGAATTTGTGCTGCTCTGGTTTGAATTAAAGATTGTATGGATATTGGCCCTGGTTGGATTGGCTATAGCGCGACCGTCTGGATTTTCGTATGGCGGTGCTCCTGCCTATTCTGGATACGCCACTGCAGGTTTCACGAATTATAATACGGGTTACAACACGGGTTATAACACGGTTGTGAACCATAATAATGCCTACGCTCCCCAGGCTCTCACTCCCGCCAATTACCACCATGTTGCTCCGGCTCCGGCTGTAGCTCATTACACTGCTCCTGCTACAGTGGTTCGGGGTGAGAAAAATCCTCATTTTGTTTTCAGATCATTAAATTTCGAAGAATATTTAAAATTCTAAATTTCCTATATTATGTAACTTACTTGAATATTTTCCAATGGACGATTGGATGGTTAAAATTTGTAGAAATTTGATGGAATTTTTTGTATGTTGCTTTAATATGGATTTGGGAAAATGTGTAAATATATGGGAATTTTTAATTTAGCTGAACCCTATGACCCTCATCCACAGTACAACTACGGGTAATTTTTTTCCTAAAAATATTATTTTTGTATAATTTGAGCGTAATGTGGGAAAATGATGCTGCGTGTGTATGATTGGCGCCTTTGCGGAGACGGAAATTTTAATGAACAAAGTGGAAACGTTTATTCCTTCTCAAGCTACTCCGTTGCTGATGGTTACACTGGCGACCATAAATCCCACACTGAGAGTCGTGATGGAGATGTTGTCTCTGGCCAATATTCACTTGTGGAGCCAGATGGTGCTGTCCGTACCGTAACTTACACTGCTGATCCAGGTAAATATTTTTAAAGGAAATAGTATTTTTTACTGCTCGTTATTTTTAAAAAAAAATTACATTTACTCCCCCTAATTATTTCTATATTTACACATAGATCAAATTTGTATTTTACATATAATCAGCCATTCATCTTTTAAAAGATAAAATAATTGAATGAATGGGCGTTTTATGCCTTGATGAGAGTATTTAGGAGCAATTAATTCAAAATGAACTTATGTTATGCTTTATCTTATTTGTAACGTAATCTATAAGTAAATGGATTCAACGCTGTGGTGGACCGTCAACGTCCTGCTATTGCTGTAAAGGCCGTTGCTCCAGTTCCAGTTGCTGCTCCTCCAGCGCCAATCATACGTGCTGCTGTGCCTGTCATCTCATCTGTACCTGCTTACACCCACGGATCTTATTATACTCCAACCTATGCTGGTTATTCCAGCCAAGCAGTTCACAGTTATGTATAAATACAATATAGAAAGCGGCCTTTTAATTGTAGCGGAAAAAATCCTGAGCTAAACTTATTCGGAATATTTTGTCATTTTGAAGACCTCTATGCTCTCTTGGTGTGCCTGTACCTCATATTTTTTTTACATCTTCCACTATCCATCAATTTATGTATATAAAACTATACTTTTGTTATAATTATTTACTTTCTAGTTAAATATACTTATAATAAAATTCCGTCTCTGTAAAATTTCATTTCATATAAAAAACACACTTTCTTATTGAAGAATCTTATTGTATTTTTATATCAAGTCCGCCAAGGACACCTTTTACTACATAGAACTGTGCCTCGAACCACCCGTAATAAATCAAATAAATGTCTCAGCTCACCTTAGACTTTGTCTCTCGATGAACTTGAGACGGTTCACAAGCCAAGTTCATTAAGAATAATGAATGTCTGTGAAGAATTCCATTAAAATAACATAATATAAATTCATGGTCCGAAAATTCCAATAGTTTTTTTTCTCGTCCAAACACCGACCAGGAAGGCCAAAGTGAGAGGTTCATTCTACATATACATAAATGAAATTAGCCTTAATGAGTTTACAGTTGAAAAAGGAGCGTCGGTTCCGGATGAGAGTGACAAAATTATTCCACTGCATTCAAAAGTCCAACTAATGGATTTTTATTGCAAACTAGCTAAATCCAGTGGATACATGTATAAATATCAACGGTTACTTGGGATTCCTTCATATACATGTATTTAAATGCAGAGATATTTCCTAATCTACTTGCATTGCATTGCTGCACAAGTCAAACTATAAGAAAAGTAAGTGGAGGACAAAACATCTGAGGAGGAACCATATTCCTTTAAGTACGGGAAATGTGTACATACATAATAATATAAATACCATAAAGCAATCCTCGTGATGAGTTTCTAGAATAATTTTGCATATACATGTATCGACAAAGTTAAGATTTCATCAGTGATAAATATTCCAATGAATTTGTTATTATAATGTTTAGATTACGAGAGCTTATTTTGGCAGGAGGGAAGAACTGCATAGGGAAATGTTTTTTTATCACCAAGAAGATATGCGTGCACATTCCCAGACTTGAATCCCATTTTCTCAAGTTACATGTCGAGGCACGTTTATTTACTTTACAAGAAACCTCATAGAAATTCACCATGCTCTGAGTTAGTGTTGTCCAGTCCTGGCTTAGAGCTCGAGACTGACGGTTAAATGTAAAGACTCATTGATAATATAAAAACTGATGGGGACTTTTTCAGTGTGCTATAATGAGGCTGTGGGACTTTTAGAAACATGTGGATAGTAGAACTAGAAAAATTAACTAAAGGGACAGGAGACACAGATAAGTAATACTTTGGAGCTGCAATCCATTAAATAAAAAGGGAGCGGGTGGTAGCGCTAAATTGGAATTTAGTTTCCACAGCGAAGACGAAGGACAAGGTGAAGAGTGGATTTATTATGAATGAAAGGTAAAAGTTATTTAGTTGCGCATAGTAAGGCCATCCTCCAACTGCTTACCGGCCTAAATCAGTCTTTGTTGATCAGGAGGAATTCTTCCCTATCCTGAATCTTTCTCAATGGTGTCCGCGAGGACTCGACTTCATGTTTGATGATCTTCCCGGTGAATATCATGAAGATTTGGATGCCTCCACAGAGAACAAGCACCAAGGGAAGCGTAGTCTTTCTGAATATTGCAGTCGCAAAGAGTACGACAATCCCCAAGAATGGTTTTCCGACAAATGTCAAACGTTGCTGATCTGGAGCGATGGCTACCCTTCAAGACAATTAATGTTCCTGTCGCTCCTGTCATTAAATAAATAATACCTTAGAACTGGAATCCATTAAATTAACGGGGAGCGGGTGGTAATGTTGGGTCAAATTGCAATTTAGTTTCCACTGCGAAGATGAAGGACAAGGCGAAGAGTGGCTTCATTATGGATGAATGGTAAATGTTATATACTAGTTGCGTAGGGTAAGGTCATCCTCCAACTCCTTAAAATCAGTATTTGTTGATCAGAAGGAATTCCTTCCTTATCCTGAATTTTAGCCTCAACGTTCTCACTGGTATCCGAAGGTTCGACTTCCAGGGCGATGGCTTGGATATTTGCACTAAAAAAGTGGGGGTTTATGTTCCGATGCATACCCGAAGATCTAACAGAGTTGTGAACCATCTTAAGCCTTTATTCAAATCAGTTACAAAGTTTCAATGGTTAACCCTATCTATGAGGAATCCTCGCACAAGCTGTCAAAGGTCTGAGCGGTCAGGGGAAAAACCCAGTGGAAAAAACACTTTCTTTGAGCCAAATTACATATCATCCCCGGGATTCGAACCCGAGTATGACTCAGACGACCCTAGAGTAAACCCGAGTCCATTGCCGCTACGCTAATGGAGCTTGTCTTGTCTATTTGCACTACATCCACAGAGACAAAGACCAAAGCAAGGGAAGCGCAGCTCTTTCTAAATATTGCAGTCGCTTAGAGTACGATCATCCTCAAGTTATTTTCCGGCAAACGTTGCTGATCTGGAGGGATGACTTCCGGCTTCACTCCCGGGTAGGTATTGGTCCTCTCATTCCTATCTCAGTAAAAATCTTTCCTAGTCCAGTGATATTTTTAGCTTATAAACGCTTTCTCTGTGTATTATTCCCGCGACCTGGTCTTATTTTTAAGCGGATTTTAGTGTTAGTTTCCCGACCTCCATGAATAAAATAATGACCTTCCCGGAGCATATCGACAGATGAGAATGTTTATCTGACGAGCAACAAAATAATGATGACCTGGAAAATAATGCATACTTGAAAACTTCTCTCTTCTTGAAACAACCCAAGGAAAGCTACGAGAATTATAGAGACTCGCTGCTGAGAATAACAGTTTTACTGTAAAGAAATGACTAGGATAGACAAATTGAAAAACCGGACAACGCTGTTCTGAGTAAGTAAATACATGCGTGCTATAAAAGCGAGAGGAACTCTTGGTAATTAAATGTGCTTTAATCTCGTCTTAACTCCAAAATCATTAAAGATGAGATGATTTACAAAATCATATATACATACGTAGGCATAGATATACATATAGGGCTAAATCCTTATGGAGGTCCAGATATCGAATCATCCCATGTCTAATGATTTTTATTTTTATAATAATAATTATTATTATGGAAATTTGGATTGGATGGATGTTCATAGATTGGATATGGTTAATCCACCAATTCAACACTCTCCCACTTCATATGCACACACATTTGTACTAGTACGCTAGGTTTATCTAATCTCGCTACTTAAATTTTTGCAGCTACAATTTATTCCCAACATGCTTTGAAACTTTGCATTTCACAGTCTGCCCTGTTTAACCTACAATATGATGTGGAGGAATTAAAAAAGAGGACACATCGAGTCTCAAATGTGTGGGTATAGTTTAATGTGGTTCATTAAATATGTATCAAGAAGGCACATGGGCTAAATCAGCTAGACTTTTCTAGCTTGACTTTTCAAACATGCCTCATATTTCTAGCTTCAAGATTCATAATAACTGTCATCCTTACAGAGTTTGTAAGTTTATTCATAGCAATAGTAATTTTTATTATTACTATATCGGAATCAACTTAAAGTCTATGGATTGTTATTAGCTTATTGAGAGTTTTTTCTTCAACGGTCATTCCATGGAATTACTGACCGAGCCCAATCTTTTAAATTACAATAACACATCCTTACAAACGTTGTGGTCCAAACAACTGATGATATTACTCCACCACAGTTTTGTTTCTTAGAATTAGAATACATAAAATATCTGGAGCATCCGCTTCTTTTATAAAATGAATGAAAAGTGTGAGTTTGAGAATTTCATGAGCGTGTGAAAATGTATGAAAATTTTACAATGCAAAAGTTTTCATATATTTGAGATTATATGTATAAATACAAAATTATTCCGACACGACGAAAAAATTGTTTTCAATTTTTCCATCTCAGTATTTGCAAATATTAATCCCTATTTACTGTACACTGCGTTAAATATTTGATCTAGAAAATAGTACCAAATACTACCAACGCAAAATATCTCAAAGGATCCGCTGAGCATGTACAAGCATACATTTGCTCCCTTTTAGGACTACATAAATAATGGCTCGAATTTATTGCCAACTTCCACAACTGCTCAAGTAGTATAGTAGCAAGATAAAAGCAGTATAGGTATTTTCTCCTACACGATTATAATAAATAAGTTGAACGTATAAAATCAACAGTAAAATATTCCATAAGAAAATCCATGGAAATTACTATACTTGTATCAAATTCACTCCAAACTTTTAATTCTATTAGTTCTAATGTATTTACTTGATGAATGATTAGGATGAAAAAAATCAATTGATTTTATGCAATTCAAAATAACAAGAGATAATGTGAAACATATGATTTTTGATGCTACTTAAAAAGATGTCACTCTTTACCTACTATACATGCATATACAGTTATACTGTAACAAATTATATAAAGCACACTCAAGCCACAACATCCTTCATCACTCAAGACGACTCATGCAGTTGTCATGATGAAATCATGCAGTCAAGTAATACTTGACAGATTGAGGGAAATGGGGAGAATTTGGGGGGGGGGGGGGAGAGAAGTTTGGCTTTTATACAGAGAGAAGAAAAATTTCTACGTTCAAGGTCACCCACCCACGTTACCTCTGTCGATGAGTCTTCCTCCATCAAAAAATTCAGTACTTACTTGAGACAGAGAAAATACCTAACTTGCATTAACCACCATAAGTTGTTCCTAGGCCAGGCGTGAAGAGTCATACCATTATGCTTAGTCAACTAATTTTTTCTCAAAAGTACTCACAAAACTACATAATGCACATTAACCATATACTATAGAGTCAGTTCACGTGGAAGCTCAATAACTAATGGATTTTTACTCATACACGTTTTTACCAGGGGAGGATGAGAGCTATAGAACTTGCGCGTATACTTGAAAATAATAAGACATACAGAAAACTATATGGCCAAGTACAGTGTGAATTAACCTTATAAAGATATAATAATATGGTATTTGTTTATTTTTTTCTTGTGGGAAGTAGTAGTGAGTGAGTGAGTATTGGGACTCTAATCCACATTTCTCTCACAAATCCTAATCCTCACAAAGTTTGGAGAGGGAGTAGTAGTAAGTCGTGAGATAATGGGAAATTGGTGACCCATAAAAGTAGCTACATGCACTTTCGGAGGGCATAATTTGTTTATGTAAGGACTATGAAAAAGACTCTGTTTGGACGAGGCTTTAGGCCATACAAGGCCTTTTTACTAAATATTGTAGATATTGTATTTACTCATATCCTATCTTTCCCATAATAATATTCTTTTCTCAACTTCAACTGTTGCGGATACTGAGCTGAGTGAGTGCTCCGTATATGAGAGCTGCTGGAAATGTGTGCTATATGCTTTGCTTCTTTTATCTCTCGAAATCCAATATCTTCTACTCATTCAACAATCCCTTGAATTTACACACAAGTATATACATACAATGTATAATGACATATGCAATTATTATTACATCCAAAGACATTATAGTAGGTACAGACAAATGAGAAAATATCAACCTATATATGTACGCAAGAGCTCTTTCGTCCACATTTCTTTTGATACATACAGAGCTGTAGATTGAGCTTATTTCCTTATACCATATGTAGATAGGTGTAATGTACATAATGGATTTGACATAAAATCTCAATCATATCAACTTCAAGTTCTCATATCAGAAGAGTTGCCAATATCCTATGGTGTGGTATAGGCAATGACAAAGGAGTGCATATTTACACTTAAATTGACACCCTCTTACATACAGAGCGAATAATTATAAAATGGATTGCATGTGTACAACAGTTGTGTACAATCTACATACGTATATATATATAAATACATGATAAAATATGAAACTTGGAAATCCTGTTTGCATGACATAAATTTTTGTGACAAGAACAAATTCAAGCCAAATTGTTATCTGTATCACTTAATCACCATCCTCTTTGTCCGTTGCGTTCTAACATATCAAAATGAGTCATCATCTAATCATAGCTGTTCCGTCCATTCCTACCTTTTACTCACTCTCTTGTGGTGAGATGAGTTTCACGCTCTCTCTCTCACTCTCTACTACATAAATATATATTTTTTCTCTCTCCACTAAAATCCTAATGAAAGGGAGTTAGATCGGAAATAAAGAGGATGAAACCCCATATTTGAGTGACGAAGAGTAATTTAGGATTTGATTGGATTTTTTTTCTCTGACACTGTACATACATTTGTGGATTAAGCCGAGCGCTGTTATATAGGTACGTGACAATTATCCCCCTTCAGGATTTTTACGATCAATGAGAGTTATAGTAGTGAGTACTTACGCAGAAACTCGTGAGAGACGGTAAACATTAGTAAATAGAAGCTCATATAGCTGGTGAGACACATTGGCTGAAGGAGCTGAAGGAGAGTCACACGGTGGAGGGGATAGAAAAAAAAACGTGTGTGTCTTCTACTACACTGTGTCTCTCTGTGTGTGTGATTGTGTGTATTATTGAAATTGGAGTGAGGATTTAAAAAATGGAAATATTATTTGTTAAGTGTACGGTGGAATGCCGGCAATTCCAAAAATACCCTCTTTTCACTCTTTTTTCCCTTTCAATTATAATAGAAAGGAAAGCAGGGTAGAGAGACATTGAAACCTCCACCATTATTGGGATAAATTAAAAACAAACAAAAAATAAAGACTGTTCATTCAAATGAGACAAAAGTTGCGTGTGTGTGTGTGTGTATAAGGCATTACAAAATATACGATTGTGTATATAAGAATAAAGATAATTTTATTCGGGGAAGAAAAATAATAATTGGGGAAAATGAAGCGGAAATTATTTTTGACATTCTTCATGGGCAATTATTACTTGCTTGGGAAGTGGTTTTTGATCTCGTTATTCCTACTGTGTTCAAATGAGAGGGAAGTTCGGGCCTCCACGGACTGGTCGGCAGAGTGTTCCATTTGTGACTGTACCTGGGACAATGGGAAGAAAAAGGCTGATTGTAGCAGGAGAGCCAATTCCATCTCGGACTTTCATAATATGAGTGAAGAAATTGAGATAATATTCTTGAGTGAAAATAATATCTATAGTTTGGCTGAGGATGAATTTAAAAATATCAAGTTGCTCAACTTGAAACAGATTTTTTTACATAAGAATGTAATTGCCAAAATCCATGTGAATGCATTTCGAGGTTTGAAAAATTTGGATATTTTGGACTTGAGTGAGAATCGATTGGAAAATATTGACCCGGTGATGTTCAAGCCGTTGATTAATTTAAAGGAATTACGACTAAGTAGAAACCCTATTCAATTTAGTGCCCCTTTCCCTTCTTTTTCCACATTAAAGAGGCTGGACTTGAGCCATTGTAATTTGAGCACGCTTCCTCCCGGGATTTTTGAGAAAATCCCCTCCGTCACGCATTTACAATTGACGGGGAATCGATTCCGACAGTTGGCAGTGGAAGTTTTGGAGCCGGTATATAATCTTTTGGATCTGAGCTTAAGTGGGAATCCTTGGGACTGTGACTGTCACATTCGAAAACTATTCCAATGGACGCATGCAAGGACACTTGCCTCCAATACCATGTGCGAGGGTTTGGAGGATGGGACCATTGGGAAAAAGTGGGACCGTATGACTGAAGCTGACTTTTTCTGCAAGCCCATCATTAGCCTCTTTCAAATTCACCTGGGTGATGAGCTCCATCAAGGACCGATCATAAATGTGAAGAGAGGAAATGACATAACTATTGGTTAGTAATTTATTTTTGTATAGTGTCAAAATAAAAGTCAACGTATTTTTCTACAACGTATTTCTACATGTTGAATAAATGGAAAAATAAACCCAATGCAAACGTACAACGCCCATTGATAAGTTTTTTTTATCAGCAATCTCTTCAACAGAAATCCAATGAGTTTCCAAACAATATGGCATTAAAAATGTGCGATGAGTAACTTTTGTACGTACAGGCCCACGCCGTTTACTGGTGCTGAGTACCTATAAATAAAATTAATTAAAAATATTTATATATAGTCAAATTGTATGAAGAGACTTAAACTATGTGATAATAATGAGAAACAACTGTCAATTTTAGAGTGTCATGTAGAGGCGGATCCCATCCCGGAAATAACTTGGCTCCGGGGTGATAAACCCTTAGTCACTGATGAGAAGTTTGTCATTCAAAGCTCGGGTATTTCCTCGAAAACGTCCAATTTAACAATAAAGGCCATTTCTGGAGCCGATGCGGCAGTATTTACTTGTCGTGGAGCTCACGTGAGTGGAACGAGGGAAAATAGCGTAGAAAGAAGTGTGGATGTTTCAGTACTTGCCGTGGGAGCTGTCGGAGTTGGTGGAAGTGGCTCAAAAAAATGGCTCTGGATACTTTTTGGAATCTTAGGATTTCTTTTGCTCGTCGCCTTACTCGTTCTCCTAATATTTTGTTGTTTGCGACGAAGAAGGTACAGGAGGAAGACTCATGACCAGAGCGGGGATTTCCGAGTGGGGGAGAAAAAGGAACCGATTGGGGATCAAGTGGATTCTACGATGGCGCCTTTGATTGAGAAGCCTCCACCCTCTCATGTAGAAACCATTGTTCCTTTAATGAGGGAACCTGAGCTGGAGAGCAATTATGCAGAGGTTAGGTCAATGACACCCATGCCTCAAAATGGATACCATCCTGCCATCTATGGATACACAAACGCTCCAGGACTTACCAGAACTTACTTATCCAACAGTCAAGTCCATTTACCTCGGGAATTACATTATCATCCGGGCGGTTACGCTACTTATGATCCTCGAAGAGCTCCAAATAATCCTATAGAACTGAATTTTAGACAGCCACCCAACCAATATGGAAGACTATACTCGCCATTTTCAGGGAGTGTGGCCTCATTTGCTTCCGAACCACCAGCAAGAGTTCCTCAGGGCCTAGGATACGTCACACTACCTCGACGACGAAGGGTCCCCAGTTGGAGCCCAGCCTATGGGGGCTCTTATCCCCGAACACATGTACCCCCAAGCCCCACCGGTTCCCTTCCACCAGTTCCAAATTTAAGAGGTCGCTACGGCCCTCAAGGTCCAAGATTTGATACCATAGGACCTCGAACAACTGCGGATGGAGGTTCGAATTTGTCCCTCAACCAAGTCGGACTTACTCCTCAGACCCCGATGAAGAAGAGCCCTGGAGGTTATTTAACCCCTAGTACTCCCGTTACCCCTAGTAGCGCGAGATTACCTAGGACCTTTACCCCCCTCACCCCATCTAGTGGTCGGATTCCCAAGTCCAGTGGTAGTTTACAGAATTACAAGGGCATCCCTGGGACTCATTTTAGTTTCGATCCTATAGAAGAGAATGATGGGCCCGTCACTCCCACGATAAATGATCGACCCTTATTATTCCCAAACCCACAAAATAATCAAAACCAAGTTAATGGCTTGGGTCAAGAAATACCACCACAGAAAATACCACCAGTGCCACCCGCAAAGCCAAAGCGTAAATCACAAAATTTGGATGAACAAAATATCCAAGATATTTCAACTATTCAAGGAACTGAAGTGTAGGAAAAACCACAATCCTTCGGTTACATTTCCTTTTATTATATATGAGAACGATGTGAGGAGATGTAGGACAAATTCCTTCTTGTGGCCATTCCTTACTATTTGCACGTATGCATGCATAGATATATATTCATACACACAAATACAAGTATACATACACATATATACCCAAATATGCAGAGTAAAAAAAATATCGAGAGTTTTGTCATTGTGATAGTATTATTAAAGTTTGTCTAGGTTATACTGTGTTTGTTATACTCATTGAAAGTTGCATTGATTTTTCTCTGTGGACATTGCTCCCGCAGCTATAAAATTCCTACTGTTCGCGGATGTTGCTTGTAATAATAATAATTATTATTTACATTGTTCCATTCATGAAATTATTGGTTACAGACAGAATAATAATATAAAGTCACATATCTCTATATAATTGCCAAGAACTGAAATGCTTGGGGAGTGAGAGGACTTTAAGGATTTTGCGTGATCTGTCTCTTTTTTTGGTGAATTTCCTAAATGCGTCGGATCATACAATCACTTGTTGCTAGAGAAAAAATGGGTTTAATTCTAAAATGACAGGTTCTGTGAACTATATAGTACACTCACAACAAATAACTTGACATAATTACACGGAGATGCTTTTTACTAAAACTCTCCATAGAGCTCATCATACAAAAGCTTTTGACCTATTGATGTACAGTTGGACATTTTATCACATATACACAGACCCTGTAAGAAATTCGATCAAAAGGGGTTTTTGTTATAATTTTGGTCATTCCAAGCACGCCATTTAACAAAACAGGGAAAAGGTGTAAAATGTTACTTTTACTCTACAGCTAAAATCTCTGCTTTTTTATGGGCTAAGAGGACACGAGACTTTTCAAGGGTCAAATATAAAGGCAAGGTTTATTTGAAAATGTATCTTTTCCTCGCCTATGTGTTCATATATTCAGAATTGAGAGAGACGTCAGGTTTAAAAATAAATATAGAGGTGGATGTTTCCTTGGGCTGCATAAAGATGGAAAATGCTTGTTTTGTTGGATTACAAAACCTGAGCCATTTATCCAAGCTATAGGAAACTACAGGGTATGCTTGAATAGTGATTATGCCAGTTATTTACGTTTATACAGGAAAAGCCATTAATACTTAAGTTTGATAATGTTTTGTTGTCTAATTTGAGTACTGTATTTTGAAGGAAAAATATTTTCTCGTTCATTACTACTATATTTTCTATAGTGCGTTTAGGATTTTAGAACTTTTCTGTGAAAACGGCAGCATTAGAACATCTTGTTACTTCCGTGCTTTCAAATTGACACATGTCAACTTGAGCTATTTATGTCCAGTAATTTAAGTAGGAGATTTATCACTGTCCATATGTGAATAATGAGCTGTTTTTTTTTAAACCCATTCCATTATTCTCCCTGATGAATAGAAATAATCTTATGGGAAAGGTTTAATTTGGTGGTGGCGTGTGTGCGGGAGATTTGTTTACAACAATGTGTCAACAACAAATTCAAATTATAATGTAGTAGTTATTCTATAGAGCCTGGATATGCGTAGCTTATGCACCTATATACAATGTGCAATCATATCAAACTAGATGGAGTAAACTTGTATTGTTTCATAAAATAAACAATGAGGGAAGAGCTAAAATGGATGCAAGTTTAATGATTGAACAAATTCCGACTGATTTTTTTTGTTACTCTGACGTTAATAGTCAATTTATATGAATAATAAATTATTCTATATACATATTTATTCTGTTATAACAGACACTATTATTTTGCAATCGTCATAAATAAATCAGTTCTGTGTGTGTGTGTGTGTATTTTTGTGGTAAATACGACGCGGTGACATTTTATAAATCCCTTCTCATGACGTCATCATACGTATGTACGTGAGTACGTCACATATAAATCAATATAAATCATTTACAGTTTCTAAATTAATTCCACTATTAACTTCTGTACAATAATTTCATCATGTAGAGGGCTCCTCAAAACATTTCCCCCCCCCCCGCACCATAGCTCAATTATAGGACAAATCATAAGAAACATTTTTGGATACCGAAACAACTATGTATGTATTTTTTAAGTATCTACATATATTATGTATAGCTATAAAGTCTGTAAACACTCAAAGCAAGATTTTTTATGAGAGATTTGTAATTTGTTAGGATAATTTCCAAATCCCCCAACACTCGATAATCCATACAGTAATTATACATATATTCCAGAAGTGATTTCTATAACTACAACATTGCATAAATATAGTATAGCTTAAAATGTAAATAAGAATGAATGTGGCTCTTACTTTTTTAGTACTTTAGTGTTTTATAAGAAGGACGCTACAAGTTTTTTTAAACAGGAGAAACATACTATAAAAATCCCTTCAATGAAATAAAAACTTTGCAGGTACAGATACGGCAAAAATGTCAATGGATTTTAGTAGATATTGAATACTCTTGAATTTTTGCCACCTATACTGACGCTATTATAATGATTAAGCGCCTAAAAATGCTAGAAACCGTGAACTCTGTTATAATTTGAGGGTTGACGCGCAGGAGCATATATTTTGAGGGACCCTGTATTTATTACTACTACGCAAGGAATAAAATTTTTTGCCCAGGTTATGCATTTAATTCTTTATTTTATATCATATGTGACTGAGAAATTAAAACAAAAGGTACACTCGCCCTGTACTCCAATACATGTGTACATACTTTTTTGTAGTCATCCCTGAATACAATCCAGCTAATAAATATCCGAAGTTTACCTTAATATTGGCCTTGGGAAACCAAGTTCCCATGTTCATTAGATAAATTATACAGAGGTATAACAATACATAATTATTATGTGCTTAAATGCTACAGATATTCATATCTCGACACACGTGTGTGCATTTACAGCAGTGCATATAATTACTACCACAGGTATTTATTTTCAATTAAATATTTTTTTTATTACTCGAATGGAAGTGCAATGTGCAGTATTATTAATATAGTCTTACATTTTCCTATATATGGTGCTGCTAAAATATATATGTATACTTGTGTATATACACAGCAAGTTATTACTATATAGAATGCATCAATTTCTATAAACCTACTTATATATGTACATTTTATCTTCTTCAATTATCCATATACATACGTAATTTCATTGTGAATAGTGATAATAATAGTAATTCATAGAAGCAAAATTTTCAAAATGTTACTGTATATACTTATATATTTTTAATTGTAAGACAAATGAGTTTTGTGTACTTACTTTGTCTCCATTAAAGACATCCCAGACCTTCAATACAATGTGTACATACAGTAAATGGAAATAAAACTCTGTCATGAGATTTTAAAGGTTAAGGAGGAGAGAACCTCAGAGAAAATTCCTTTTTATATGAGTATGTAAATACAATAAATAGCATTTACCATTATTTGCTTTTGCTTCCTCAATATATTCTACCTTGCGTCATGCCTCACACGACCTAAACAAATGGTAACCTTTTTATATAATTAAAGTTCATAAACACTCATCTCATCACATCATCATTCTTTTTTTATCTCAGCTGGAAAAAGCAAGCAAGTTTTGCCTACTCTTCAGTGTCTTCATAGCCCCATCCATAGATATTATTTACCTACATATACAAACTCAGCATCTTTTTCTTAAAATGTGGTGTAATAATAATAATAGTTATTATTACTATGTGCGTGGAAAAGATTCTTCTCTATAAGTACAATGTTTAACCAGTCTCGCATATTTGACTCTGGAGCAAACTCATTAAGATCCTTATCTTTATACACTTTCCTCCAAGGGAACTATAGACATTCATCATATAGAATAAGTGCTCTTACTTTAGTTGCATAGTTTTTTTTACATGTGGAAAAAAGTCATTTAACTAAACGATATTTTTCATTTGAGTATAAGTACATATGCAGTACACAGTGCAGTGTACTAAAAAACCAATATTGGAGTTCCGAGGAATCATTTAATTGGGGGATTTGTCCGCAAAAAAAAACATTTAAATACTGGAGCATCTTTATGCGTAAAGGATGATATATACTCTTCGTTATACTCTGTCATAACAATATAGGGATACAGAAAAAAGAGGAGATTCGATGTATCTATCAAGGCAAATAGGTACATCTGAATTTTTATAGTATTGCTCGTAAATCGTAAATGTGACAAAGACTTAAGCTATATAAAGCCTCAGCCTATATAGTCAAGTTGATGTGATAATTTGCCCTTTCCTAAATTTGTCAAATTATAGGCAATACAATATGGATAGCAATCCATTCATTATTATATATATATACACACATTAACATGGAAATTCCTCACGCCAAGGTTTAAATGGAAGTGGCTTCGTAAAAATTGGGCTTAAAAATTCATAGACAGTTGTTAAACTGTCAAGGAATTTAATTTAATGTTATTTGTATATTATAAGGGGAGTGAGAATAAAAGAGGAAAACCTTTGATCAAAGTTTCTATAATAAGAGTATATATTCGTCTGTAGAGTGGGTCGTTTGAGGTGTAGGACAACTAAATCTAAATCGATGTTTAAAATATTATATTCAATGTTGTAGAAAAATCTTTTTTTTCTCAGGCTCTACCTAATATTTTGAACTTTGTGTTTTACTTTGTTTTTTTTACTGCATTCAGATCACAATAATATCCTTCTTTTTTTTAATCCAACGAAAAAATCTCATTTTTTATATCTCTTTTGCACAGCTGGATTCTTGACTCAAAGGAATTTATACACAATTTGTTCCTTATAGAGGTAAGTATAGGACTAATAATAGGACAGGCATACCAAAGAAAATTTTATCCTATACGGCGAAATACATATAGTTTTGCAATTTGCAATCTTGTACAATTTGCATAGAAAACTTAGAAGTTCAATATGTAATGTTTAATTTTATGTATTTTATACAAATTGAAATAATAATTTTATTATGTATAAATATAACATATGAACAAATTCGGGATACAGATTGAGATTTTAATTCGGTGGCAGTATAGTAGGTAGCCTAGAGGATTAATTATATAGCACTTAAGCTTGATGTAGTATAAGGATATAGGACTTTGTTTTAACCCCAAAGAGAAATTAACTTTTCATAAATATTATCACTGTAAAATATGCTTAAGTTTCCTTATACCAGGTCAAATATATTTATACAATATAGGAGGCAGGAAAGAGAAATCCAATTCCAAATATTCCTGAAGAGCAGGGTATCCCCAATTTTGTACATTTGGTAATACTTTAATTCATTTTCAGCCCTTACTCTTATTAATTGTCTGAGAACGACAGTGAGAGTGAGTCAGATTTTTTATGTATTTACATAACCTTGCAATAATGCTGAAATCACTCATGAAATGTTCATCCTTTTAGACATAACAATTTCCTATTTCATCGTGCTTTTTGTCTAATATATATAGTACTCTCTCTCTCTCTCTCTCTCTCTCTCTCTCTCTTAATTTCCACTACCGTTTTTCTCGAGTCAATCCTTTAATGCAATTTAATGCAATAATTATAGTATGTATGCACAAGTTAAAACTGGCTACCAGGGTAATGGAAGACCCCAAATAAATTTTTGCCCATTGAAAAAATCCAATACCACTTGCGAATCCGCAGGGTAGGACATGACTGTTTTTGTTTTGCATGAAGCCTGGAATGAAGAACTTATGAAACTATAATACTTACTGCATACCTACGTTTATATGTATACACAATGCTTATTTAATAGCGTCTTGATTGATTATATAGCCTTCAGTAAAATACAGGGGAATGGCCTTGGGACTGCGAGGTTCGGCAACAAAAATGAAAATCTTTGCGGAAAATTTTAGAAAGAGAGGGAATGTTTCTACTCACCAATTCGTGACGCCCGGGGGATCATTATTTACAAATACATATGGATAAATGATTAATTTTGCCTGCAGTAGCTTTTTTTTTAGAAAAAATATATAACATAGTCAATTATCATTATCATTATTAGCATCTCTGTACATACAATGATGGAATTTTAGCTCAGGTATATATTTAAATAAATATGACTTGTAAATCCTATTCCATGGAATTAAAATTCTGTACTGATTACTATACCATTATAGGGGATAAACATTTGAAGTTATATTTTGCCATGGCATGACATATTATGTGGTACATAGGAAAGACATTTTGGAAGTTTCAGTGTTTACAAATGAAGGAATGAAAGCCTCATGAATGAAGTTCACTCCATTATACTTTCTACAGCTTCGCTATTGGAACGAGCACCTGCTCAAGAATAAAATCTATCAAGAAGCAGACGATAATCAAATAATGTAAGTACACGGTTACTATACAAAAAATTGTTATGGGTTTTCCAAAATGGTCAAGTATCTAAGTGTGCATTTAAAATTAGTGTAGATTAAACATTTGAAAGCAAATATAATTTGTAAATTAAATATTAAAAATAAGCTCAATACGATTATGTAATTAAAGTACCAAGTATAAAATTTTCAATGGAAAATACAGTTAATGCTATAATAAAATCACAAAAAACCTGCCTGAATTCATCAGAACCATTCCAAATATGAAACCTATAAATTGTCATGCCAAGTCGTAATGAGTATCACTGCTGAATAATTATAACGTGAAAGAAGCTCATGTTTGTGGATCTGCGAAGTTTACTTTGGGACATTAACGGGATCCAACACATGGCTCTACTTGTTCCTTGGAGTTACGACGCTCGCTTGGATTTTCTGCTAAGTCTGGAGAATCTCGGTGCTGAGAGTGTGTGTCCCGTGATTCTTTTGAATGCTCAGTCTCACGCTGACTGTCATTTATATGTGTTACATTATCTCCATGTGGATGAGGCTCGTCCTGAGGTTCTACTTTTTGCTTCGGAGAGTCCTGTGATTCTCTTTGCGGTTGTTTTTCCTGGCAATCTCTCTGCTGCTCTTCCAAATCTTGAACATGCTGCAGACCGGCACAGAAATGCAACATGAGTAAAGCTAAAGCTTGTACTCTTTCTTCACATTTGACAGCTTGATATGAAATGGATGACTTCGCAGACGGCGAGGCAGATGCTTCTTCCTTCGTTAGAGCAAGCCTTTCATTTGAAAATTTATCGATTTCCTCTTGGAGACGATTAAGCTTTTACAGAAACATATATAAATTGAACATTAGAGCAATTTGTCAGTTATTCTTAATCGGCACTGACATGGTGACAAGTAATTCTCAAGAATCTCAACTACAAGTATGATTTTGTAGATTGTGATGATTAGTACTGTCATTATTGGTATGTCAAATCTAAAAAAAGATGTGACTCACGAAAACCAAAAAAATCATCAACACATGCCCGTAAAGATAAAAATGCATTCAAGATGGTGCGAAAATATGCAGTAAATATCTATGTACATGTACACAACATTATTTTAGCAAAATTAAATAACGTAAGTAGCTAGTACTACTTTTGAACCTTGGATGGATTACCAAAATCATAGATACATGCTTGCTTTTTGTAATTTAGTTTAACCATGTCTATGATTTCAATGAAAAAACTATGGTTTAAATAAATACCATCATGCAGCAAGCAAAATTTGTCCCCACAACAGTTCTTTCCACATTATTAGGCTGGAGGAATCTTGTAAACACGCTTTCAAATTCACAAATGAGTAAAATCAAACATCCAATGTAATAATTAAAGAAAAATTATTGGAAAGAGTTGTGCAACAGGTCATGCTTAGATCAAGTAGAGATGTGAAATAGTTTCATGTCGAGATGACATTACAAATTAAAACATTCTACAACTGCGTTTTCAAAACTAGTAAGGATATAATTCCGTCGCTTTCATGCATTTAATAAGTAGTTTAATTTTCGAATAACAATAAACAAAATACGAACTACGTCAGAAACATCAGTACTGTTCGAACAATCATAAATATAACAAACAACCAACGAAATGGATTCTATCAATAATTTATATAACCACTCTGCAAGACTACAGTTGCGTTGAAAACTTGCTCAGCAAGTTTCTTTTCACTACTGTGAACTATTCGCTCTAAAAATCAATTTTCGAAAGGAGATCGGTACAGAGTCAGATGGCCAATTTAAGTCTTTAATCATGATCTCAAAAAAGAAGCAGCATCTATCTCTATGTCCTTACTTGCCAGCGTCTAAAAACATTTTGGCATTAAATGTTGTTTTAATTTGCTATTTCAAGCAAAGATCCTGTAAGCATTGATTACAGATTGAATATTTACAAAACAGTATCAGTCAATTTTGAATTAATACTAGTATGATTATTTTACTCATCGGAAGCCTTTTTGCTAAGAATACTGATAAAATACTAAATACTTATCCGCACCGAGTTTAAAGCTACACTAATGCAGTCAAATAATTTGCTGTTGTAATTTAACTCAGTAACTTCATTCAGGTTACTGGAGATAAAGAAGGTAGTTAAATTAAATCTCTACAAGGGACGATTGAGTTATCAGCATAATTTTAACTGGGATGAAATTCGAATATACTTTCACCTTCGGTTCCAAAGTACAAGTTTTTTGGGAGCAAAACTCACAAAATATTCAAAAATAGTAGCAGCAAATCACTACTGAAAGAACATGCGAGAAGGTAGATGTTTACATCTTAATTATTATTTAGATCACAGCCGTGATCAAGTGCAGTGTTTTCATGATCAGCTTTTGTAGTAACTTACAATTAGTTGCAATTCAATAAAGCTTTTATAAAATATAATGCGATATAAACGCACAATGCACACTCCAAATTCCAAAACACACTACTGTAAATAACAAGTAAAAACTAGTTTTAAAAGAAATAAAACACGACTGACTTGCATTTTCGCAGAAATGAAACAAAGCGACTGGAAAAAATTATTCACGGAGGATAGTAATAGCAACGAATCAAGATGGATATTACAAGGATTATGATGCAAGTGAAAGCTATAATACAGTGGCGAAAAGAACTGACCACATGGTTAAGTTTTTGCTTGCGATCTGCAAGTGGCAAGTCACAGAACACATCTCTGCCGGTTTCTTTTGCTAAAGCAACTAAATCATCGTCATTAGAGTGCTGAATGAGGTGCTCAACTGCCGCATTCAAGTCATCTTCTGAAATCCCTAAGCCTCCCGAATCTAGAGTCTCGAACGGATTGTTAGGGCAGACATTTCCACTGCTTGCGGAGGTCACTGAAGCCTGCAATATTTAAAAATAATTCTAGCGTGAATATTTTTGGTTTGGAATAATGAAAAATCCTCAATGTTCAAGTTCAACATTCAACTATGAAAAATTTCCCAACTAACTTTTCTACTCGTGGTAGGTGACGCCTGAGGTGACTGAGGTAAACTTCTGGATGCCGAATTTGGATTAAGATTTGGAGGCAAAAGCGTTGTAGCAGAGCCCGCCCGTCGGAGTTGTGCTGATCGATGCTGCACGGCGCTAACGATTAGTCCTCCCAAGGTGCGCCTACGAACGCTATTGGAGTTGCCAGCCTGCTGAAATTTTTACACAAAGGTCCAAACAATTTTTATTTTTTCCAGAATGCGAAGACATACTTTACAATAGACTCAAAACAAAGTTTACTACCGTGTCAAGCATTGATCCTCGATCATGGGAATCATCTTCATCCTCAATCTCAGCAGCATGAGGATCAATGTCTGTTGTTATTATTTCAGGATTATTTGAATTGCTGTATTGCGTATGACTTCCTTGATGATGATTGTGAGATGAGTAGCCTCGGCAAACAGTATTTGCAATACATCGTTCATAACACTTTTTATGACACTTCATCGCACAAACACAGCACATGTACGCCTCTTTCAACCAAATCTGCAATCGTGATAAAAACATTTACTTTAGTAATTTTATTTAATGGAAAAGTACACTCATCTGCATGCAAGTAATGTATAACTAAGGTGAAGTACTTCAATAAAAACTAAAAATAGGGAAAACATAGCACAGAACTTACTTTTTTATTGCAGTAATCACAGATGGTTGCGCTTCGGAAATGAGTTCGTTGAAAATGATGCGACTGTGGTTCCTCACTGGGGCTATTTTTTGCGGGCTCATTTGCGGCTACAGCTTCCACTGCAGTTTCTACAGGTGAAAGGACTGAGTTCGATGTCAACGACTCAACAGAATCATTCCGCTTAGATATATCTTCCCCGGACTTGTACATAAATGACAAACTTATTTTTCCATAACACATGTGTGGTTCAAACCCTGAGTGGTCCTTCAGGCTGTGCTCTCTCCTATAAAAAATAGATGATATCCATATTGCGTCAGAGGTGAGAGTTTTGTTACAATAACATTTAAAACTCCACACAGATATTGTATACTGTATAAAATTACGCTGCAGAAGCATTTCCATCCGGTGATCCAAGGTAAAAGTCCTTGATGAAATATCCCATTCCTGTTGTTGAACATTCCGAAATTATGTCTGAGATAGGTACGGTCAAAATTCCGATGACTTTGTCGCGGCCAAAATCGTCTGTTTCCTTTTGCTACTCAAATTAAATGCGCCGGGTTGAAATTAATTGTCAATGATTTCATGCTAATTTATGAAAAATGCCCTTTCCACAGACCAACGAAGGATTTGAAGAACTTCAACTCGCTAACCTTATTATTTTTCTTTGCAGGACTACTTGTAGGACTGCTACTGTTGCTTCCACCATGACCTTTCGCACCACAGGAACTCCAAAGCGTAAGGTTAATATATCTACTTGAATCTTCCACACTTAGGCAGTATGATTCCATGAAAATGGGATCCTAGCAAACATAATGTCCAAATAAATTACACTACCCGTCATCTTTCACAGTAATTCGTACCACGTGTACTTTTTTAAAGCATAATATCAACAATCATAACGATACAACACTCGGTTCTAATTAAAATACCTTGGTAGATGGAAAATCGCTTGTTCTGAAGACCTGAACAGTTTCATTACTAGCTGAGATCTTCGGAATGCGAAATGAAAAGCTAGAACGCTTTTCAGCGGAGGAATTCTCAGATTCTGAAGCTTCGTCTGAGCTCCGACGGCTTTGCGAAAAGTTTTCAACTTCAGGATCATTTTCTACTTTCGGGCTTTTAGCACTGTTAGAATCTTCCGTTACGTTTTTAGTGTCGATTCCATCTGTTACAGAGTAACGCCTTCGTATTCGCCACAGCACTTTCATGGAGGGACTGTTGCGAAAATTCTTTATGCACTGTTTAATAGTGGTTATGCGCTTGCCGTCAACGGCAATAATTTCATCTCCAACTTCAAGCTCCATTAACCGCAATGCACCCTGGCTTGTATCGTGGTAAGCTGCACCGCTGCTGACAGACTCGACAGTAGGAATGTTATTTTGGCTGTTTCGCATTAAATGAACAAAACATATTTAAGCACAGATACTGATAAAATAGACGCTTCCGTATGTATTCAAACAGTTCAGTAGCTTACAGCATCAGAGTGAAATCTAAATTCGTCTCTCTCTTTGCAGTCTTAATGCAAACGACATCCAACACAAGGTAAACGTGGGAGGACTCTGGGTAAGCCGCGACCCAATTAAAATCTCCTGTAATTGTAATAATAAAAGAATAAAACATTCAAAGCTTCAAAACGATTGCCACGGTGTAATAGTAAAGCGTTCCTTCCAATTTCTACTATTATTAATCGTAACTGGCACGAACCAACGGCCAGATGGGCATAAATATTTCCACGGAGTAACGAAGACATCAACCCTCGACATTCAATCATGGTCACTGAAAGCGTTCCGCGAGCATCTGCTCGTGGTGCTGCTTCTGGAACTAAAGTTGCTAAAATCTGCTCCACACGAGCAAAAAATGGCTTGTATCGTATTTTGAACATCGGTAGAGTATGCTTCTTCCTCACAGATCGTTTCAACTAAAGCATTAAGTATGTACACATCATTTCTGATTTACGCAACTTTTAAACGAGTATATAACATAAATTATTACTTGACTGGCTATTATTGAAGTTATCTGGTTGAAACTCTTCCCATAGAGTTGTGAGACTACAGAAATATCAATACTAGGATTTTCTGCGAAACTGAAGGACCAATGCGCGTAGGGTTCCGTCGCAAACTGCAACCGAGCTTGACCTTTTACCTCGTTGACTGCAAGAAAATCACCGTCATTTTCTTAGTTAAGCAGGACAAGTAGAAAAATAAAAGCTAATAAAAATTATTCGTTAAGAATCCAGCACTGCTTACATTGAACGGCCAGGAAAGCGGAATGCTTTAAATGTGTTTCCGCTTCAATTGCAAATTGAAATCCACCAGAATAATCGAGATCAACCAAAATATCTAGAGTGGATATACTTTTAAAAATAGGATGCAGCTCTACCCTTGAAGTCTTCAACCAGTTCACAACGGGAAAATTTTGTCCCACATCCACGTTTTGAATCTTAAGAAACGTAAAACCGCATTTAGAAACCAATCTTATTCTTAAGTTACAAAATCGTTGCAATTTTTAGTACTGAATTACCGATATGCTCGAAAAAAATTTCCCTAAAACTGAAGACGTAAGCAATTCGTCAAACTCCATGGATAGCTTTCTTAAAATCCACCTACGAATTGGCTGTGAGTTTCTAAGTTCTCTAAAAAGGAAGTACAGGACGAAGTTTAAAGCCCAGCAACTTTCTTTCGATTTGCACGATTCGTCATTTATTTTCGACAAGAGAACCTAAACGAATTAAAACCATAATTAAGTTTTACTCTCCAATGTACATGTTTGCTGAGACAAATGTTTTTAAAAATAACAATTCATTTATACTGGTGGAAGCTGAAAGGTGGATGAATTGTAATGTGCAGGTTTGACATCATCTCGTTTTTTCATCTCCGGATCATGAAAAAAGAAGCTCAGGATATACCAGACACCCGCGACTACAAGGCTCACACCAGCCACCATGCCCAACAGAAATATTGCCAAATATGCCAGCATCTTCGTTTTGAAAATTAGAAATTCAGCAACCCAACAATCTCATCACATCACCACCGATAATACAATCTGGATTAGACACCATTAACGGCAACCCGACTCTTTGCCATCTATAAACAATAAAAAATAAATGGTTAAATTAACACTTCCAGTTCATTTACATGAATGTTACCAAGTTTCAAATTACTGGATTGCCTGCTTGTCTGGTAATGTGATAATTTACGTCATAAATGATCTTCAAATAAAATATTCCTACAATACAAGTACATTTTTTTCACTGGCCAATTTTAAATTGTAGTTTTAACAGAATATGTTTCAGATTTGGACATAATTCGAATTTTGTCATTGTCACTGAATCCTTGTGCACCTACGACTTTCATATGGAGGCATTTATCTATTTTTTTTATTGATAAACTGATGCAACAAGCGAAGGTTAAGTTAAAAGCATAGCACAAACAGTATATTATATTATAACTTACAACTTGCACTGATTTTTAGTGTTTCACTCAGGAAAAATGAATGCTAGTCTATTTTCATCTTCACCTAAAACGGCAGTACTGTTGTTATTCCACCTGCCTCTCTGTCTTTAAAATTTTAATTGAACTCTTTCATATTATGCTCACTTTATTTTTATTGCAGAGATGCTGTCCGACCAAAACATTTAATATTAAAGTAAACTAAGTTAAAAGCTCACTCTTCCGGTAAACATGACAACAAGCGACCAGCTTGTGAATACTTAACTGCCACTTGAAATTTCACACGTCGACAAAAACTAATTATTAGCCCTTTCTCTTCAAATCAAATCCGAAGAATTAAAATCTCTAAGAATCTGTTCGTATACACCAATAAGCTAATAATCCAAAGTACTCCGTAATATACTTAATAGTTAATAATACTCTCAGTACTATACTGCACATCCCATCTTGTCCGTAAATGCATCAAACAACGCAAAACTCTCAAAATCTCGCTTCTCCAACCGGTCTAGAACTCACAAAATACAAAATATTGCTCCAAAGTTTTCAAATCCTACATAATTTTTTCCCCCAAACTTTCATCCCAGCGTACTCTAGAATCTTTTACTACAACTTCATATTGCTCATCAACTAATAACCCAACACCATAAAAATATCATCAAATTCACTCACACATAAATTAACTCTGAACCATCCTTCTTCATCCATTCAGTCTCGATGTACCGAGAGAAACTCCACAACAACCAAGTAATTTCTATTCTGAAACCAAACACACAACATATCATTAACTTTTACAAAACAAAACCAACAATTTAATACGTTACACTTCCTCCCCCATAAATATTTACCTAACGTCAACTAAAAATATACATTACAATCGTTACAACTTACACGATATTTCAAAATCACTATTAGGAATTTTACTTACTCTTTATTCCTTCCCTAAAAATTATTATCTCCTTCAATTCTAAACATTCAGATAAGGGGAAAAAAACTAACTACACCTCCAAATGGCTCCAAAACACACATCACAGTTCAAGTTTCATACCTCAAAAACTATAATATAGTAGTAATCGATCCAAAAATAATCCCTTTAACGATACAGACAGAGGTGAGATCCCTTCCGATGACGCTCGATGATTAATCTTATAACAGCGGAGATATCCTTCAAAATAGCTGATAATGACTTCGATAAAAATTCACAATGTCACAATATACTTTCTCTCGCGATATTTCCATTTTTTAATAAAAATTCACAGCATACATACAGTCACTGTATATCCAATACAGTAGATACTCCAGCAGTTCCAGCCACTGTTGTGTTGTAACACTTTTGTAAAAAAAAGTATATAACTAAATAGTAACAGAAAAAAAACTCTTTGACATAACCAAGAAAAAGAGAGAGAGAGAGAGAGAGGAGAGACGGAGACAGGTATGTGGGTTTCAAGTTCCAAAAGTATATATGCACGTGAAAGGTAAAAAAAAGTCCTTTGAAGACAAGTACAAATATATTATATCGTACCTTATAGGAATGTTGGGCTGCGAAAAAAGGGTTGTATGAGTGTGGCCCGAACCCGATTCGTGTATTTACTTTTTTTTTTAAAGTTTCTCTATACTATAACAACCCACATTAATACATGAGAGAGAACCACAGCGCACTGTCACTAAAAAAAACTACTACTGTCACTCTGTAGAATGGGATTTTTCCCCAATGTTCACCACTATATAAGAATTTAATTTTTAAAAATCTTGAGAAAAAAAACCTACTTCACATGTTTATGTTTTATACAATAGCCTGCTTCCTAGGTCTGATCATCACAGCTTTTTAATACTTGACATTTTACCTGTTCAAATGTAATGTATATACATATGTAAGTACTTATAAATGTATATGGAAACAGGTCGAGCTATTTACAGGGAGAGATTCAAAGGCCCAGACTTTCACACACATGCATGCAGTCACACCGACGCAAGTGTAGATATATTCCTTTTGTGTATGGAGCAGCAGTCTTGGGAAAGCAGACATTCTCGTTTCCTTCCTTGGTAAATGTTAAGGGAGGGAAATTCGCTGACTTGACAATCTGTGGTCTGAGTTTTTATTGACAGGAGAAGAGAATATAGACAGACTGCGATTTAGCAGAAAGCGACTTTCACCCAGTGAATTAATTTTTTTTCTTGGAGGTTGAAACAACCCGTGATTTTATATTGAAATATCTTTGAACGCTCGGATTGTATTTGAAGAGCGGCAACATCATTGCAGTGCGGTCTTGTCATTGCATTGCACTAATTACATAATATGTGAGATTGTGAGTCGTTTCTGCATATTGCCATACTTTCTCAATTCTATAGCCAATATTATTTATGCAAATGGTTTGTGTGGATTTTTTGTAGTTAGCCCCTTGGCCCATATTTTTTTTTAGATGGCAGTAAAAATAATAATTATTATTTACTCCACCACATGATTGGTGGGAAAAGGCGGTTTTGTAGCACTCCTAGTATGATTCCTCAGTATTAGAACTGGACAGTGACAGTATAGAATTACATTTGTTTTGAACAGGTTAATTAAATAGTAAATATTATTAGTGTAGTTTCTATGCTATACGTCTTTTTAATGAAGAAGTAATAAAAGATTAAAATATTCCAAGAAAGTATTGCAGTTGCTTTTAGTAGAGAACGAGATTAACTTGATTGTTATAAAATTAATGTGGGACTTGGTCCAAAAGTGTTGATCCATTTTTTTTCGAGTAGAGTCATGGCTATAAATATTAAAACATTTACCACATATGTTGCGAATGCGCGTTTGGAAGATTACTTCCGGATTTTCCGGAGAACTCCGGTCAAAGTGTTGTTACCTAAGTGGTGACCATCGTAATGGATGTGATTTTATTCTTTGAAAAATCATCGCGAAGCGATGCTTTAAGGCTTTTGCGTAGGGCGGTGTTAGCTACGGAAAACCTAGAATTGGAACCCACCCCAGCGTGGTGGCCCGGACGCAACATAAGTCTGGTTGAGCGACGCTTAACCGAACCATGGCAGGATTCAGCTCCAATTGAGTTAGTACGGTTGAGAATACTTCGTATTTTCAGAATCTCTGGATATTGCATGATTTGTATGAGACTAATGAGGCAGATCCGTATTGCTGCCTTTAGTTTGATGCTCTTAATTACAGTTCACACTGTTGTTTAGACCCATAAGTCGTGTTTATGAAATCAAGTCCCTCACGTCCATAGTGGCTACATTAGATTCCAATGAAGTAGTTGTGGCCATTTTGATCCACAAAATACGTGGGAATATGTTGCGAGGGAAGGCAAAGTTAATTATAAGTACTAAATAGGATCTGCGATTATTTGAAGCTTTCATGTAGGGCGGCGTCAGCCCCCGTCACCCATCACCCCGTTTAGTTTGTTTGTGATGTTGAGGTGGTTTTCTTTCATATTGTAAAATCAAAATTTGAAATTTAAAAAAATATTAACTTAACAAAATTTAATTTAGCCAAAAGAACATTTTTCAGGCATAAATAAATAAATTTTGGTTTTTTGAAAAATAATATCAACCAGAAAAAAATCACAGAAAATCATTTGTCAGCAATAAATAAATTTTAGACAAAAAATTAAGTGTTGAAATATTTCAAAAACAATAATAATTTCAGACAAAAGATATTTTTATCTCAAAAAAACATTTCTCAGGCAAAAATAAATTTAAAAAAAAAATTTGAAACGAACTTAGCCGAGCTATGACACTAAGTAATGTTGAGAAAATTTTTGAACGAAATCGGTATAGTACTTTTTGAGTTGGCGTGCAGACATACGGACGTACAGACATACGGACAACGGTACCTCAAAATGACTGGAGAAACACAAAAGGGCGTCAGGAAATATCTATTCAGCGCTTCAGCCGACTCGTACACATCGTAATTTCTCTGCCTTCCCTACCATGGCAAATTGCAAAACTTTTACTGACAGCACTCTATCTCAAGGGAGAAAACGGGAATTTCTCCTTTCCCAGTAGTGGCGGGGAGATACTCATGTGCTATACCGTCACAGAATTTCACTCTCTTTCTCCTCATTTCCTACGTATATGTTTGCGAATGTGTTTAGGTTCATGATCCGCTTGCTCTTCTCTTTCCCATTAACAAGGAGATGATAGGCAAGGGAAATACATACATAGCTTTAAATAGCTGGTTCTTTTTTCTATACCGCCGTTTAAATAGACGGATACTGTGCACACAATGCTCGCAGTAAAAGCCACTTAGAAACTAAAGAGAAATTATATAAATGTATGCATGGTTTTTCCCTAGTCAGCGGTTCTTACATATATGAACTTACATGGAAACATTGGGTAATACAGGGACTTGTATGGAAACGTTTTTGATTAGAGTTGGTTAGTAGGTATTTCGTATAGAGATTGCCATTAGTGACATTAACATTTCCATTCAATAGATATAAGAGGTTTTATGCGAGAACAAGTAGTTGGAGTTTAGGAGATTAAGGATAAGAGGCTAGATGCCGAAAGGAATGAATGAGAGGCACTTTTTTAGGAATGATTTGAAAGGAGAGGCCAAGGCTGAAGTGGAGCGGGGTCTTGTATTTTAGATCTATACATTTTGCCCTTTCCCAATGTTTTTTTTAGATTAGTGAATAGGTTGATTGTTTTTTTAGGGAAATTTGCACGGATTGGAGTATGAATTAGAGATAAGTTTATAAAATATTTTATGGGAAAGTGGTATGTATATTTTGGATATTGGTAAGTCAAGAAAACGAGAATTGGAAAGAATTCGGACAGAAACGTTATCAGTGACGTCAGTTGCTTTGTTTGGTGTCGCCATTTGGTCGTCTACAGGTTTTATAGGAGTATGCATTTATTGCTATTGTACATTTTTGGAGGTTGCAACTGTCATACAAAATAATTACTGGAGGATTTGAATAAGGACAGATGGGCTGACAGGAAAATGTTGTTATTACCATAATCATTGGAACGCATGCACTTGGAGAGTGAAAATGTAAGGATGCACAGCATGCCGGAATTAGCCCTGCAGATTTGAAGTTTTTCCAGGGGGTAATTATGGTCCTTGTTGATTATTTTTATGAGCGAAGCGATATATTGGAACGATGACAATCGTATTTTGCCATATCTTGTCCATCGCACAACTTTTTTGTTAATGGAGCTAGAGCCATGAAACTTGCACCATAATTGTCCGTTTTTAATGTAGATGTGCAGGCAGGTTTATTTTTCGAAAATTCAAAATTTTGAAAATTTTTCGAAAAACAACAGAACGGATATTTTTACACCATTTTTACACACATTTTTTTTATTCCTATAATTCCATGAAGTAACGCAATCCGGGTTTTTATTTTTCAAAAATTCAAAATTTTGAAAAAGACGGAGTCAAAGTTTTTCGCCAATTTTGATGCGTCTGAAAAGTAAAGAGTGCTTCGAAAAAATTTCCGACACGAATCTTAATGTTAGTGAAAAAGTTATCGATTAAGGCATTCGCCATCGCACAGTGGTCCGTTTGACCTCAAGATGACAACTTCGTTTTTCACCCAAAATCGAAGTATTGAATTAAGTATGTTTG
>JAQFXU010000926.1:0-37590 GCA_034693705.1 Spatulosminthurus flaviceps
GAAAAACAAAAGGACCCAAAAGCTTGGGTACAAAACAGGGGCAGGTACAACATTTTTGTACCCATGACAGGCACTGGCGGGATGTCCGCGAAATGGGTTCTAGGACTAAAATTGCACTCTTCAAAATACTTGCAACAATGTCTTGAACGATTTTTGGAGATATCCTAATCGTCATCAAAAAATGAACAAAAAACTTGAAGCGCCTAAATACAATCCAATTGTTTGTATTTCTCGAACTCCAAATTTTTCTTGAAAGTAAGGAATACATGGATCGTATATGGACTTCGTTTCCTCATTTACATGTTCTGCTTGATTTGCATGATCTTCAAATCTTATAGTAGGATCTATAATGAATGCTTTTTTAGATTTTGGATCAACTGCAAAAATATCAACCCTTCTGCTTCTTCCGTCCACATCTTCGCAAAATACTTCCTCCTCTACCTTATTTTCAGACCTGGATACTTATTAAATTTTTGGATACTTTTAGATACTTATTTTTTTAAAAATATACTTACTCTTTTTTGACTTGTTAGTCATAATGCCCGATATCTACATGTATTCTGAAAGTGTAAATGCCATAAGAGGGTGCACAGTGTTTTAGTGTGTATTTACATGTGCCCTGTAGAAAAACACTCAGCAAGAACTATTGAACGTCAGAAATTAGCACTCGAAACGCACGTTACAGAGGTTACTTATTACGGCAACGCAAGGGCCCTTATGTGGTTTTCTTGTGCGTTTCTTTAAAAAACACTGCTTGTCATTGGCTACATTTCTGCTATCCTCAAATTTTGATTGGGAGCTTTGATATTTTTTAACAAATTCTCAAAATTTTGAACATACCAATGAAATTTTTTCAATTGTCACCTAAGTGACAAAATACATTATGACTTTCCTAAAACTTTGATTGGGCACTCTGATATTTTTTGAAAATGTTTTATTCCACTGGAATTTTTTCTGTGACAATTATGTACCTGCAGTGCCCTTCGCAGAAGCACCCCGTTATGGGGTGCCGTGAAACGATTTTCTTTTCTTATTTCAGTCACTATTAATTCTACCAAGAAGCTACTTGTGTGGAGTTTTATGATTTTGCAAAACACTACCAAGCTTTTGGAAAAAATTCATTTTTCCGGAAAGTATTCGTAATTAATAGGAGATAAATTTGAGTGTAGTAATTCAGAATTGACTAAAATATGTATGAAAATACATATTTTTATGTACATAAGTATGTAATTTAAGTATCTCAGTGTTTTTGACAGTGTTTTTAGTGTATTCACATTTCGGTCAAAATATACTTATTTTTGATAAACAAAATCTGGCAGCTTTATGATAGCATGATGTCTATCATTGCGCAGCTCAACTCCCCTCGTGAACATTTATGAAGGATGTGCCCTAATGTTTCGTACTCGCTGCTGAATATGCAACGGGAGTTCCCTTGGCTAAATCCAGGTTTGGGTCTCACTGGCAATACAATTGCTGTCATTGTAATTGCGTTGGTCCACTCTGAAGTGGAAAGTCCATGTTTATCAACGAGCCATGTATTAGCGGGTGGATAATATGCAAATTGAGCTACTCCTTTCCCCTTCAATGGAAGATTTATCCATTTCTAGAATTCCTGGGCTTGTAGTTCATTTCTAATTTTTTTTACAATCTTTGATCCTTTTATTTTTGGGTCTATCGTTAGATGCTTCATCTTCAAGCATCAAAATTCGCTGTTGTAAAATGGCTGAGTCTTCCAATACAGTATTATTAATGGAGTGGGGATCCGGGATGTTAGAATTGAATACATGGTCTCTTTGAATGAGAGATGCCTGAATGAAGCTTAAGTTTAAAATTTCAACTCATTCGGATGTATGTTCCAGTGCTGAGATATGGGGGCAACGGCTTGGAAAGCAAAAATTTCCCCAGTCGGGGGGGGGGGCTTGCAGGAATTTTTTCATTATTTTCCAAAATTTACCAAGCACCGCCAACAAGAAATAAAATATTTTGGTCAATTCTCTTACCATCGCACAGTTAGTTCTTGAACCCGTTTCGCGGACATCCTGCGTTTGGTAAAAAATGAAGTCGCGAATTAAATTATTTAAACTCAATCATGAGAAGCGACATAATAAACTGCACCTTGGGCAAAAAAATTATTTCCCTATTGTTACCATGGTAGCTGCAACAGCGCCGCTTGTCAATTTTTTCAACATTATTTAAATGGAGAGACAACGTTTATAGAGGCCTACAAAAAGTGCTGTAATGGGGGTCCAAGGTAAAAATTGTATTTTGTCCAAAAAATTATGAGAATTTGTCTAGGGGTAACTAAAATTTTGCCATTTTCAGACCTCCAAATCCCTTGCTAACATCCTTAAAATATTGAGGAATTTTGACCTGCTATAACTTTTGCTGCACTCAACGTAGAGTCATAAGGATGACAGATTCTTAAAGTGTAACATTTTAGCTTTCAGAATTGGTACTACTTAAATTTTTACTCCACCGAGGACCAAAGTTATAGGGGAATGAGTTTGAGCGGTTTGGGTACAAAATTGCCTCGAAATCGGGTAAACTCAGGGGAGGGGTCAGCAAATTTTAAAACTAAAAATTATTTGTTCTACCCAGGATTTTTGTTTTTTAGGAAACTACAACTACCTTTCATCTAACAATGTATATTAATCTGTTATTAAATTAATTATTTTGAAATACTGACAGCTCTTGGTTTTCCTAAGAGATAAATCGTAATTATTCTCAAATTAGCCAAATAATGTCGAGAGCGATAAAGGTGTAGGAAAGAAAGAAAATAATTGAGAAATGACTGGGATTTTATTATTAGTAGATATATATACTGGGGGTATTAGTAGGAATCATTCATGCACCATCTAATAATTTGATATGGTACTTAAACAAGTACTTAGTAACATTATATTACGTTAATTATTAAGGTTGCCATTTAAAATGAGAGTCCCATATGAAGTTGAAAATCCATTGGTATTCAACTTGACTTTTTCTCTCTATTTATATATAATTATATATTACATCAGCAATGGTTCAACGTTCTACCTATGACGGGATCCAGGATTCGAGTGTCGCTGTCTCCTCGCAGCTGGAACTTCCCTTGGTGGGCATCTCTGACAATTAGATTGGTGACCATTGAGATCGGATAAGAAATCCGTTTCGATACTAATTGACGTAATATTTTGACTAGTTGGTCCTAAAACCCGGGAAGATCTCACAGAAATCTGTTGATGTCCATCAAAGTGGGGCTCAAACATATCCATCACCAGGGACCGCTCAATTGCTTCGGCAAACTCATTATCCGCAATTTGATGGCGCATTTCCTCCAAATACTCTTCCTCTAGACTTGGAACTGTGGTGGTCGTGGCTGTCGGAGAGGAATAACTCAATGGTTGATAACTTTCAGGATGGCGTCTTCGTCTAGCAGGTCTAGGTCGATCGGGTATTGTCGTTGGATGTAGAGACTGTTGATAACTGGAGCTACTGCTACTGCTTGGACATTGATCATGATAACTGGACGAGCAGGTTTGATTCATCTGAGTCGGGGGTATATATCTCGGGGATCCAAAGCAAGCACCTCGATGCTCATACCAACCCAGGTTCTGGTACCGAGAACTCTCAGCACAGTGACCCCCATGACACCGCCCATTCCCTGATAGATAACAATGAGAGCAAGGTGTCATATTTGGACAGGACATCCATTGCCACATTTCCGGCTCCGCAGTGGCATAACTATGATGCGGAACTGCGGAACTACTAACATCTTGAAGAGTTTCATCCACAGCTAATCTAAATTCATTTGTATTTCTTGGCTCGAGATTATCTAGCAAACCTAAATCATGGGCTGTTGAAGTAGCACTCGCACTTAAACTCGAAACATGATTGCTCAGTCGGTCATGTCTTTCTAAACGATGTGAGATGGAGTGCAAATGCTCCAACTGATGATTCATCTCCCGTTGAGCCGACACCAATACCCCATAAGCTCGTTGAGCCCGATCCAAACGATACTCAAACTGCTGAAGAGCCTCATCCACTTCATCAGCTGAAGTCTCTTCCAGGGGTTGGGGACGAGTTGGAGGACGTGAATCCGCCAAGGAATTGGAAAATACAGTGTAGCCTGGAATACTTGTGGGCCAAAAGGAAAAATCTGGAAGTTCTTCCTGCTGCATCGTTACCGTCCAGAAGAGTTCATCAATATCCGATGTAGAGTTGGAGAATGTTGCGTCCGGATTATTTGTCATGGGTAGATCCTGAGCTATGAAGTTCATATCTTGGCGACGTGACCTCTTCGTCCTCTCTCTCTCCTCCAACAGCTCTGGACTCAGGTTGGCCAACACATATTTCTCCACTTTGTCATTGAGGTCCGGGGATGGGAAAACTTGTTGCACAATGTTACGACATTGTGGACAAATACTACTCCCACGATTTTCGAACCAACAGTGAATGCAGAAGTTGCAGAAGACATGAGCACAGTCCGTCAGTGTTGGCTAAAATCACAAAAAAATTAATTTAATCTAAAAATCTAAACACTTCAAATTCTTCCTCACCTCATCTGCACTAATTAATCCATATGTATTAATCATAAATTATATCACTGACTCTAAAATCATTTTTAAAATTAAGCATTGACCCCGAACGAATTCATCGAGGCTCTTTATATGAAGTAAACATTATTATTATTATGGAGAGATTGGCTATACATACGTACTTACTTCAATGAAAAAGTCCATACAAATGGAACAGCGTAAATCTTCAGGGAGATTTCCATCAGGAACCTCCGCTTTCCTCTCAATACCGTCACCAAGAGTAGCATCTTGTTTTGAGAGATCCGGAGCACTTGTTGTAGTCTCAGTCTGCCTCGCACCGTCACCTGACTCCGTCGTACGGGAGCAAGCAACTTCAGAGGAGGAACAGGTTGGAAGTTCCCCGGAGCTCTCCTTACTCTTGGCTTTCCGTTTCTTCATCACACTTTCCGTGCTCATTTTGTTTCTCTCAATATATGTAGTAAGTATATGGAAGTGTCTATACACTCTCCAGTTTTTGTGGTTTCCCAACCAACCTGCTCTCTTCTCCAACTTTATGACTTGCAGTGCAGGAGTGCTGCTCTATTATGCTCGTATTCGAAAGGAAGGAGTACTTTGAAGAAATTAGATGAAAGTGAGAGTTTCTCGCTTGCCCATTTCTCCTCTTTTGTATTATTATTAGTACATAGTATAATATTCACAAGAGAGTGAGAGAATAGAAGAAATTTTATGTTAAAAGAATAAGCGTTTGGGGGTAGCCATTTAACATTAGAATATAGGCAAATAGTGGGGAACTGAATGGTTTGGATTTGTCACAGCCAACAACAAAGTTAGAAATTTAACATTTACATTAGTACCTCTATTATTGCTGCTTCTGCTAGTATTGATGAGTTTTTTAATATGCATTGTTAGTTAGGACTTTAGGAGGAGAGCACGAGTGAGTGAGTGAGTGTAGTGGATTATTAGGAGAAGAGTGGAGTTTGACAAGCGGCTACGCAACTTTGCGGCTCTTTTGAGTGAAGCAATGTATACTAAAATTACTAAACTTGTTGTTACAGTTTTCAAGGCTGAAAATAATATTTTGAGCTTGTATCTCTGTATCTTCTATTGATTAGTTTAGTTTGTGATTTTTGTGATGCTTGTTAATTTCCCATTATTATCATGACGTTTTAGAACATTGTTACAATTTATTATTGTTTTATTGTTTCCAATTTTTTTAAAGCCGCTCTAAAATTGTTTAAATAATGAGGATTTCAAAAAATTTAAATACTTTATACTTTTTGGAAGGTATGTATTGAATAATTCGTGGTTTTTTAAATAACTGTTTTTAATTATTTAGGTACCATAGAAAGTTGGAGCTGCAAAAATAAATTACGTAGGTAAGAGAAATAATAACTTTAGTCTGTCCGCGAGATATGCATTGTGACTGGAGACACTGGAGACGGTGGGAATTTGTTTTTGAGAAACCATTGTACTCAGTTTGGTTGTCATTAAAAGTGCGTTTGGATAGAGAGGCCTGCATTTATAACATGGTAAACTAAAAGAAAGTTCTAAATGCCGAAAATCCGAGAGATGTGTGCTTTTTTTCAAATTTTTGCAAAATTTCCAAAAACTCGAAAATATTTAAGACGAGAATCCATTGCGCGAACGAAGAAGCCCAGCTTTTAATATGGTAAAGATGAGAATCAAACATGTAATTATTGTATGCTTAGTTACAGAAAGATTACTATTAGAATAACTACGCAATAATGATCGAAGCTGCTGATGTGGTTCCAGTGGATCATTGACCCCAGCCTAAGAATTTTGTACCCTAATAAAAACCCGAAGTTTTGTTCCATTAATAATCTTTTGCATTGCTTTCCGACCAAATATTGCAAAGAAAAAATTTTATTTGGAATTTTTTTTCAAAGTATTATAAATACTTTTGTAGCTCTTAATAATATTAGCAAATAAATAGAACTCACTGAAAATGTACATAAGTTGTATAATGTGTGCGTAAAGCGCTCGCATGTTTCCACAATAATTACTTAGCATGTACTATATTTTCAATGGACTAAACGAAATCAGGCCAGAAGGCATTCTCCATAGAAGAACTTTTCAAGCCATCGCATATCCTTTCAGCGTGAAATAGTTTTGGAATTTTAATCCAGAAAATGACTGAAACTATTTCATATATTTTTCCCCTAAAAATATGTATACCTACACACATTGCAAATTATTACCAATCCCATTTACGTGTATGAATTCCCTCAGGATATACCACCCCTCACCAGATCATCCCATGATATTGATCATATATAAAGTATGTAGAAAAACATACGTAAATAATAACATCATTACAATTTCCACAGCGCTCATCCAATCATCCAATAGAGACGCATCTCCCTGTGTATATAAAATAATAATAATTACCCACCTAAAATATTGTCCCACATGAAAATTCTTGGCTTTGGGAGGACATGTGCTAGAAAGAGAAAAAGGGGCAAATTCTAATCCCCATTTCAAGTCCCATCATCAAAATCAATGGTAAGTTAAATTGCTATGGACAAGCCCAGAGCGCTATTCCTCCAAATATGTAATAAGTTAGATGAAAATCCACAGGCTACTCAAACATAGCAGGGAGAGCATCTGTGAAGGGATAAAAAATGAGGAAACGCGTGGGATGAAGAATTTTCAATTAACTGGAGAGAAAGTTTTTTTTAAACTCAAAATAAGTCTCCTCAATGATACTTTTTCTAAAGGGCTGATTAGTGTTGACAGGAAATCAACCTTAGAAAATAATTAAGTTCCAAGCTTTAAGTATGTTCTCAAGAAATTCTTCGGGATTTACTAAAGGGGACTGACAAAGATTCAAAGGAGGGGGGTGGTCCCGGTCCTTATCAAGAAGCAATCCTCATGTTTGGTTTAAATGTAGAATCGAAATAAATAAACGTATGTATAGGATTTTTAATTATAATTGAAAAAAAGTAAATAAGCTGATTGAAAATCTACACACACACAAACACAGAGTCCAGTTGGACTGGGAATAAAGGAGCTTAAAAAGGAAGGAAGATGTGTTACATGCTTTAGCTGTTGTTCTTTCAGTTCTATATAAAGTCCTTGGATTCTAATAATGGAGTTAAATCCGGATTCCTTGGCTATTGTTATTGTACGTATATACAAATAAATCTAATGACATGTACATACACAACTAAACTGTGCGGGTTGTGGGCGAAAAAAGAGGGATGAATAAAAAAAATTACTTGAAAAAAATTCTCTAGGATATTGCAAATTGTAAATCTGGAGAAAGTAGATAGAGAAAAAAACGTTTCTATATAAAGAACTCTATGGTATTTGTTGTTGGTTCTCTGTTGTTGTTGTTACGGCGTTGTTCAAGGACGTTGGACAAAGACATGACTTGTCCAGGACTCCCACCATGACCACAGTATTGTTGTATTAAAACTCAAGGGAATAAGGATTTCATTGTATTGAGGTGATTCAATCAGCTTTCCAATCCGACACGCAATCTCCGCCAACATTTTTTCACTTGGACCGACGCTGCTCCTTCTCCTGAAACTTGTTGAGTGTATTGAGAAGAGGGAAGGAAACAAAGCATAGGGCAAAACCAGGGACGCCCGTCCTAAAACTCGCTCCTCCGCGTACATTGAAACTTATTTCTTATAGCCCGCAAAACGTCCCAACCCCATTCTTTTCTCTTTCTCCACACTAACACAACATCATATATTCTTCCTTTCCCCCGCCGCCTCTGAAAATAAAGCAGAAAAAATAATTCCTCCACACAATTTCTTCCTTAAATATAAACTCTGCCAAAAGTGTAAATCTCCTATATTTATTTTCATTCATAAAAAACAAATCCTTAGAAAATAATAAGGTGTGCTTTTAGAAGCAGAAGAAACATATTAATAAAATTTTAAAATCCAAATTTAAGACACAAAATTAGTTAGTTTTCCTGTGTTATACAAATCACCTCTCAAAATGCTGTACCTCTTCCCATGCTCCACTGACTGCAATGGCATTATTTCCTCTCAGCCCTATCAACGTCATCCTAATTTCTAGTATATAGGAAATTTTTTCCAAAAGTATGCTTGTGTTACTCACTCGATTATTACAGAGTCATTATTATAATAACCATAAGAACGTAAGTACAGTAGCAGGTCTACCCAAGTCACTTCCTCCATCTCTCCACAAGTACCCGTCGACGAGTCATTGCTGGTAAGAAAATTTTCTTTCTTCTTGTTTTATTTCATACACACCACCCGTACTTTGAATTTCTCTAAAATATCTAGATCTTCATTTACAAAATAGTTTGTACGATTATTTATACATGTTAACATTGGTTAAAGCGCAAAAAATCTAAAACTCCATCAGAAACTGTTAAAATTCCAAGTAGATCTCTTTTTGTAAAATTTAGCACAGGATTTATATGTGAATTATAAATTTTTTATTGCGAATTTTTGCGACGAATTTTTTTCCCCGTTTCTTCTCTCCACCAAATTTATTGTTTCTAATGGTAAATTGATAGTTCATATTTTACATATAGAAATGTAAGGGATGAAATTTATTGGATATTTGTTTTTAAAAAATTTAAAAGATTTTATTGATAAAGTTATTAAGTGTATAGCCTACACTGTGAAGGGAGTTATTAAGGTGAAATATAATGGAATTAAATCATTCCAATTGCAGTTTAACGAGTCATAAGGAAAATGATAGTAACCCATGAGACCGTTTATTTTGATGTAAGAAATTGTATCCCATAGTCGATGTAAGAAATCTAGTACGAGGGATGAAAATGCGTTTTCTCATAGAGACACCACTACCGCACAATAAATACAATAAAAAATTCTTTATGCATTTAACCAAGTGTGGAATTCGAGCTAAATCGATACTTACAGCTCATTATTGCCGGCTGAATTTCATATGATCGGCCTTGTTCCTCAATGGGAGTCGAGTGTAGTATAGTTTTAGTGTGTTTGTATAGCTTTATGAGGAAAAAAAGCATTATGTATTATTAGTTACATGCATATGTGTAGGTTTGGTAAAAAAAACTCGGCTGATTTTCCGCAAAGGTTTCTTTTGTCTTGGATGGTTGGGAGACAAGAAAAGAGTAAACAGGAGAAAGGAGAAAGAGTGAAAGTGAGAGAGTTATTTGATGTGGAAGTTGACTTGGAGTGAGAGAGAGCGGATTGTGGATGTTTGTGGGTGTAATCCATTGTTTACATTTGACAGGGCCCTCTAATCCAATTATAAGTGTGACCATAAAAATTCAGTGACCCCCATTGGCCACGTGCGATAAGATGGACGTGGAAGAGTACCGTCAACGAGGTATTTACTTTCCTTTGTCATTGATTGGCATAAAAGAAGAAAGTTGGCTTAATTGAACCAGCCGGAAATGAAATGCTACAGATGCTCCCGCTTTTCTTCTCTCAATTCTTTTACATATCTATAGATACGTGATTTTCTTCTTCTTGTTTTTTGGGGGCAAAAAGCTCATTTAATTCCATTTCAATTATTCATAGGCAAAGAATTAGTCGACTTTATAGCCGACTATTTAACCACCATCCGATCCCGTCGAGTCTTCCCTGCCGTTAAGCCCGGCTACATGCGAAATCTTGTCCCGGATCAAGCACCTCAAGAAGGACAGTCCTTCCAAGAGATTTTCCAGGATTTTGAGCAAATCATCCTACCTGGGGTAATTAATTACTTTATATATGTTTCCTGTGTATTCTAAAGAAATATCCGAAAGCATTTCCTTTAACTTTTAGCTTTTTCTCATCTCACCCTCCCTACTTTTTTTAACCCCCATTGCTCATACCCAGTAAATCTTAGCTTATTAGCTCCAATTATTATTGCTCATTATTGGACAGACACAATATGTCAAGTTTTGCTAAAATATTTATAGTGTGTATTTTCTCTAGCCACATAATTATTCTTATCGAGAGATCAACAGATGTTTAACTTAAAATCACCCAAAGAAATTTATTTATACCCCCTCCGCCCCCACCCCCACGCCCTATAGCTTCAGCTTCTTATATAAATAGATACTATAGAAAAGAGCTCTTGGAGATTTACGTCTTAAATTATGCAGGAAACCTCTTTCAATCTGTTTGAATAATAATTTGATTTTTATGGAACTAGGAGAGGGGCAGGTTGAGTGGTTGAGTCTCTAATTTCCTTTTTCTTCGCACTTTTATTTATATTTGGTTTGTCCTCAATTGCTCCTATAAAGGGGATGTTTCCTTTAGCATGCTCACATGTATAGGCAATTGTACCACCCCGTATACGGGGTGGTAGACTCGGTAGATGTGTTTGTCCCATGGAATGGCTCAGCTGTACTTTTTGCATGAGCTGTTATTTCCCTTTTTGTTGGCACATAAGAATAATTAATTGAGAGAATTACAGAGACTTGTCTTAAAAAGAGTGCTTTTGGAAAGACAAGAGAGTATTTTGGGAGGGTGATAAAATTGGGTTGTGGACTGTCAACTTGGACTGTTAACGTTCTCTTATATGGAGTATATTATTGTGGGAGGAAATTAACAAGTGAAATGTCATTGAATTGTGTAGGTGACACACTGGCAGAGTCCTCACATGCATGCTTACTTCCCAGCACTCAACTCCTACCCATCTCTTCTGGGTGATATGCTTGCTGATGCAATTAATTGTCTTGGATTCACTTGGGTAAGTTTGTTGTCCTCAGATTATTTGTCGGGGAGCTGTGTGAGAGCTGAGCTGAATATTATACAATGTAGAGAGAATGTAGTCTCTGGGAGGAGAGAACATATTGCTTGGATACATTTCCAAGACTTTCTCCTTTTACATGTCTATAGTATTTTACTGCACGTAAGATTAACATGGCGTATACATAAGTATGGAAAGTTCAATGAATGTCTTTTCTTTCCATGTATTCAATAGCCTGAAGGTATACATTATGTAAATGATATTTAGCATTTACATATAGAAAAAAATGAATGACATCTCACTTCATATTGATAGCTCATCTCAAATTCTGTGTTTTAATGTTGTCATGAATTATTATATGATTTTTAGTGTTATTTTTTGCATTGTTTTTTTATGTCTCACATATTGAGCGCATAATTTGATGCATATTTTTATTGGGAGAGATTTGGGTGAGTGGGTAATAAGGTTCAAATGACCTTGTTTTTCTTATGGGAAGACTGTGAAAAAAAGAATTTTGGTGTGTAAGTAAATGTGGCGGAAGGGACGAGAGTTGTCAATCTTTTTGGTTTTTTTCTTGAACAGCGCTTGTCTCCTCACTTTATTTTTCGTTTGGTGGTGGTTATAGGAAAAGATATTGTTGTGTGAAGTTATAGAGAAATTCATAGATTTTTCCATGGCAGGAAGCATATACACACGTTGCTTGTCTATTGTATAGATATTGGTAAAGTAGGTACATAAAAGTAGTCTGAGGATTTAATTAGATTTCTGTGTTGGAAGAGAATTTATAGGTTTAAACCGGAATCCGTGTCAGTGTGGATTTACGCACGTATTTTTCTACACAGCTCATACGTACACATAATAAACATAAGGAGTAAGAAGGAATACTTTCAAGTTCTTCTGGGTCATGTTGCTTTTGTTTTTGGGGGAGATCTGGGCTTTTGTGAAAAAAAAACTTTTTGTTGCGGAAAAATTCACTCTGCTTTTGTTTTTAGTTATGAATCCTGAATCTTTAAATTATTAGTTGGGAATAACCTGCTTCTTTTGGAAAATATAGACTAGCCTGGTTACGGGGTTTTTTCAAATGATTAGAGGTCCTTTGCTTTTAAGTTAAGCGGATGCATTTCATTCGGAAGGTTATGAGGATGAATAAGGGATTAGACTTTGAAAGGCTTCGTTATAAATATGTGAGGATTTGTAATTCTTTTTTTTCCTGATCCAAAATACAGACATTGATTGTGAGTCGTGGTAAAAATTATTGGGCTTCCGGTATATAGGACAAGGTTGCTTTCAAATATTTTAATCCACCATTTCATTGGAACTTCTGTAGGGTCTAGGTACTTTCATATGGGTTATGTCATTTTGAAGGTTTTCAATCATGTTACTTAAGCATATGCACAGACAAGGTTAATACCGAGTCTGGTCGCTCCTGTTTTTTTAACATCATTTAATTAGCATTAAATTTTTTCATGCATTAGATTTTAAGGGATTTTATATCTAAAAATGTCATGTTAGTAATTGGCTTTGAAATTACACGTGGATTGTGGTAATAAAAGTGACTAGATTTTACTCATGTTAGAATTAATTACTACTACAGTGGAGCCTCGTTATAACGGCAGTCTCGTTATGTAGTGGATACATTTCTATAACGTTAATTACTTATTATAGGCATCAAGTCCAGCATGTACAGAACTGGAAACAGTTGTGATGGACTGGTTGGCCAAAATGATTGGACTTCCACCTGTTTTCCATCATTCTACCAAGGAGGGTCTTGGGGGAGGAGTAATTCAAGTAATTATTTTTCATTAAATCCTTTAAAATATCACTTCTTATTGCAAGGAAGTTCCATGACTTTCCATTAGATAACATTGTGCAAGTGCTAAATATGGTAGATACTTCAAGGATGAGCCCTTATAATGTGTAACCATTATAAGGAGCTTGTACATTGTAGCGATGCCTGAGGCTTTGATTTTTTATATTTCGGGTAAAAAGGGGTAATGTGCATAAATGTAGTTCAAACTTTTTTTTGTTATAGCAAATGCAATTTTTTTTAAATCCAAAAATTGAAAAGAAAACTACCATGTAGAAAATTATTTTCTTAGACCACAGCCAGTGAGTCTACCTTAATAGCTCTGATGGCGGGGCGTACTGAGGCAATCCGTCGTTGCAAAACCACCCATCCGGAGCTTACCGCCTCGGAAGTAAATGCAAGGCTTGTGGCCTACTGTTCGGATCAGGTAAATAAGAATATACTTTGTCCTGCATATCTTTCTAAATAGTAACTATGTATACATTTACAGACATAGCATTTTATCTACAGGAAATTATTCATCATAATATTGCACAATTAACCATGGAGATCAATTGTATAGGTATTCTTACTTTATGAATAAATGTACTTCCAGGGTAAGACGCAAGGTATTTAGGTAAAACTATACTCATACAATTAAAAGGCAAAAACATATGGAAATAATTACATATAAATTCACCCAAGCTCTATCCACACAGTAACCCCAGTCTATTTGACAGATCTCCATTGCAGGTTACGATGAAATCTGACCCTTTTTATCATTACAGATAGAACGTCGGCTCCAATACAATCTTACATTCTGTATTTTATGTCCCCATAAAGTATTCATAGGCTTGGAAGTAGGAAGAAATTGGATTGAAATCACACGGATTACCAACATAGATCTTTTCCGGGAAAAGTTTTCCCTACATAAACTCACACCTGTCCTGTGCTACAACGCAACGTCTGCCTCCATGAATTTTCCTCTCCACACTGATAATATACAAATAACTTTACGTAATTTATCATGAAAATCGAAAGCATTTAAACAAGTTTTTAGAAAATAATTTTTATACAATAAAATAAATAATTACCACTACAACTTCAAATCGGAATATTTACGATATCAATTTTTGCTATGTGATTTTACGCGGAAGAATTTTTTACCGGAGTAATGAATGACTTCATTGGGATTGGACCTTTGTTTTTACAGGAGTTGGTATTTTTATAGCGTTTAATTTGCTTGGCTTATTGTATCTTCATACCATGCAATACGTTGCAATAACATGTGGTGAGAATAAATGTCATAAGATTTTTTCGGAGTTGGTAAATAAGGAGGGAATATTTGGACACCTTTTTGTGAGAAAGGAGTCTATTTTGTATCGATTGAGACAAGATTTTTATGCGGAGATAAAACAAGCAATGGTTGGGTATAATAAATAGGAAAGTGACTAACAACTAGGGAGATGTGAGGGTAGTAAAAGAGAAGATTTTCTCAAGGAGTTTGATAAAGCTGAGAAGGAAAAAAATAGGCATTTTACATGCATTTATTGATATGTGAGTTGCTGTTTGGGAAAATTCAATGGATTTTGTTACTGTTGTATTTTTTTGGGTGGTGGGGAAAAATAGGCTCACTCAAGCGTGGAGAAAGCTGGTCTGATAGGACTTGTGAGGATGCACTACCTGGAGAGTAACGTTGAGACGTTGAGCTTGTCGGGGAAGACATTGGCGGATGCTTTAAGAGTAGATCGAGAAGCCGGTCTGATTCCCTTTTGGGTACGTTTTTGTATATGTATTTATTATAGTATGCACAACTTAATGTTTTCTCACTCTCGGTTTTCGCAAGTTTTCGTCCTGATATGAGAGAGAGAGAGAGAGAGAGAGAGAGAGAGAGAGAGAGAAAGATGCGTGCGTTGTCTACGACCGTATACATTTGAGGACATGAGAGATGATGTGGAATCTGGGATAATCAGCTGTAATTATGACTGGTTTCTCATGGGACTTCATTATTTAGGTTTGTGCTACTCTCGGCACGACAGGATCCTGTGCGTTTGACGATCTTCGCGAGCTTGGACTTGTCTGTCGCCAAGACAGTAAGACACATCTTCCATTCACTTGAATGAATGACTTTCACTCATCTTAATTACCTTTTATTTTCTCTGGTGTAATTTTCAGTTAGAAATCCCCAAATCTCTTTTGCCGAGTAAGTTTATCCGTGAGCTTGTTGTCTACGAGTGAGAATGTAGTAGCAGTCCTTTAGAATCCTAATATTTCATTTTTACTGATATTTATCCCAAGTAAAAATGTCATGTTTTTATTACACTAATTATTCATAACTCTTCATATTTAGACTTCTACTATAGCTTTTTGCGTGGGAATTATTCAAGCTTTTAAAAAATTTGTGGAAATTAATATTTTTTAGTGGTTCCTTCTAATGATGGTGTTGGTTTTTGAAATTTTAGTAAGATATTTATTATATATGTATTTTGAGAATAAAAATTAAAATAGTGTTATGTTTCATAAATAGCGGTTTATTTTCAAAGCCTTTTATGTAGGAGAGAGAGTATTTTCAATGTGTGCTAGTATGTATAGCACAAAAAATTAAATGTATTTTCTTCATTCGCTAAACAAGAGGAGGGGGTGCAGTGTACCCCACAGAAATACCAGTGGGTATGGAAATTTTTGTACCCCTTGGTTTTTTACTATACAATAATACTAGACACAATATTGCTGGTGTGATAAGTTTTGAGTTTTGTTGCAAAAACAGAAATTTTTAATTTTTTATCTATCCATGTACTACCATAGCTGTGATTTAAAAATAATTCATAGCTGAGGGTGTATGAAGTTGTACCCCCCAGTGAGTTGGTTATTGAGTACCTGTGTTTCCCTGGGATTTCTTTCTGATTGTTTTTTTATTGTATGGATTTTTACTAAAAGTATGTCTGTAGGCTATCTGTAGGCATATCTTACTAATGTATGGTATGTATTTATTACCGCGAATTAGACTTGTGGCTCCATGTGGATGCAGCGTATGCTGGGAGTGCTTTCATCTGTCCGGAATTTCGACATTGGTTGGAAGGAATAGAGCGTGCTAACTCATTGGCATTCAACCCTTCTAAATGGCTCATGGTTCATTTTGATTGTACAGCCATGTGGGTACAGGACTCTGGAGCCCTTCATCGAACCTTCAATGTTGATCCTTTGTATTTACAACATGAGAATTCTGGAATGGCTATCGATTACATGGTCTCTACAAACTGACCTTCATATTTTATTAATTAGGAACAAAATCAAGCTGCATGTAATTTATTCTTTTGAATGGTTCGCCATATGGTGACCATTTCGATAGCCTCCTACACGGATGCACTGTCCATGGAATATATTGTACATATCGTCGGGTAAAGTCCAAAAGGCGCTATAATTTTGTTTTTCCCATAACGTTACGAAAATTACAGCGCCTTTTGGAATTTACCCGACGATATATTCCATTTGTATTTAATATGTGGATATAATTACGTGTATTCTCACTGTGAACTTTCTCAGTGTCACTTTTTGAAAGATACGTCGACGTGTTTATGGAACGCTACCGAGGATTGAACAGTTATTTGAACAGAAAATTGGTTTTGGTTATTATTTTTAGCACTGGCAAATTGCTTTGAGCAAACGATTCAGGGCTTTGAAACTTTGGTTTGTTCTCCGCAACTTCGGGGTTAAAGGACTGCAGGAGCATATACGAAAGGTATAATGGCTCTTTTATTATCGGGTCATTAATGATTGATGACTAATACTTTGACTAATACTAAATTTAGCCTCACCTGGAAATTCATGCTCCGATTTAAATATTATGGATAATTTTCTATAGGGTGTGAGATTAGCCGCAAGGTTTGAAGCACTGGTGGCTGCAGACAGTCGGTTCGAAATCCCTGCAAAGCGTCATTTAGGAATGGTTGTTTTCAGACTTAAAGGCGATAATGATCTTACAGAAAGGTTGGTAAATTTTTAAAGGGTTTGAGATTTTTGGAAACATCTTTAGTAAACTGAATGTAATTTTGTGCGCTCACACGATTAAAAAATTTGTACTGGGTTCTTTAATTGTAAATAGGCTCCTGAAGAAATTAAATGCATCAGGAAAGATTCATTGTGTTCCGGCCTCATTGAAGGTTATTTGATTTAATAGTGATAATTTAAATAATAATAATAAAAATATTACCACTGTAATGTCTTGAATTTTAAATTTGTTCCAGGGTCGGTATGTGATTCGTTTCACAGTGACCTCTCCAGCAACAACAGTCGAGGATATTTGTACGGATTGGGCAATCATAAAGGAAACTGCAAAGATGATTTTGGCCTCGGAACAGGAGAAGGATATTACAGTGGCTCCACCCCGGAAAGTTCCTCTTGGGGAGACCCGGAAGAGGAACGCTCACTTTGGTACCTCGCTTCTGTTGGCAAACTCCCCCATGTCTCCGAAGATCGTGAACGGCTCCTTTGCCGCCATTTTCGACTCCAATGAACTTTTCAAGGAGTTCTCAAGGAAGATTAAACTCTGTGAGGTGGATGATAGTTCCCCAGGTATATCTTGATTGTTATTTGTAAGCTTCGTGTGTTAAGTTGCTTATCGTACAGAATTTTCAACAGCCCATTCTGTGTTTCCCGATTAGTTTTTTCTTTGTGGTCCGTCCAAAATCCCATTTGTTTTCAGGAACAGAATCGAACAGTATTTGGTCATTTTTAGCGGTTGTCCGACGTCGAATCAAGGGAATGGTAATGGCGGGCAAACAGTTCTCATTGGACTCACGCATGGACTTGGTTTCTACAATGAATGCAAAGGAGGAGGAAGAAGAAGCAGAAAAAGGTCGATTGAATTCGGTTTCCTAAAAAAGTAGTCTGGAACGAGGATCCTCTCACTACTCTTGCATGACAAAATTCTAGAGATACGTTCTATGTGTACACAAGTTATGTAACATCTCACGTGTTTAGATTCATCCCAGAAGAGCTTACCCGAAACCCGTGAGTCTCCGGATAGTGATAGCAACTCCAATTAGACCGGAGCCTCATCGTCCCCTTATTCTCCGTAGTCTATTGTCCTCGTGTCATGGTATGCTTTTGTATTGTACTGTTCTTGCACAGGGGCTGAACGACGATTTGGAAAGTGGGCGAAAGCAAACCCTCATTTTGTAACCCATTAAATATTAACCGTCGGATGTAAAATAAAATGAACGGAGGCAAAACATGGAGATTCGGGTTTTGTCAGTTGCCTTCAAGGCTTTTATTCATTCAACGTCTGCCGGCGCGTCGATATCCGCCCCGGAAAATTTTCTGGGTAGATTTGTCCGGTGAAGGACGACGAATCAGGACTGGACTGGGGTGGCCTCGGCGTGGCCTGGAGTGACGTGGGAAACGATGATGGCGACTTTCGGCACCCTGCCGATAAAAAAAGCGGGGATAGTCATGAGGATGTCTAGCAGCACCTCGTTGTTTTAGAGCTAAGGGGAGTTTTGGCTTTCGATCGGGGACAAACGGCGGGGTATCAATTGGAACGGACATCAATGGGATGGGTTTGGAAGCAACTTGGGGACTTTGTGGTTGTGGTAGGGGAGGGGTTGTACTCTTTTTGACGGGTACATTCAAAACAGTTGGTGTTTCGGGTGGTGGAGAGGTTGGACTCCTTTTGACGGGTACATTCGATACAGTTGGTATTTTTTCGGGTGGTGGAGGGGTTGGACTCCTTTTGACGGGTACATTCGATACAGTTGGTGTTTCGGGTGGTGGAGGTGTTGGACATCTTTTGACGGGTACATTCCATACAGTTGGTATTGTTTCGGGTGGTGGAGGGGTTGGACTTCTTTTGACGGGCACATTCCATACAGTTGGTATTGTTTCGGGTGGTGGAGGGGTTGGACTTCTTTTGACGGGCACATTCCATACAGTTGGTGGTGTTTCGGGTGGGGGAGGGGTTGACCTCCTTTTGACGGGTGCATAAGATACAGTTGGTGGTGTTACGAGTGGGGGAGGAGTTGACCTCCTTTTGACGGGTACATTCAAAACGGTTGGTGTTTCGGGTGGGGGAGGGGTTGACCTCCTTTCGACGGGTGTATTCGATACAGTTGGTGGTGTTACGGTTGGGGCCATCCTCACGGAAATATCCAACTTCACCGGCTTAACACGCGAGCGTTTTGGCATCACATCCCAATGCGAATCTTTCTTGTGCTGTATAAATGACCTCTTGCCCAGAAAAAATCCCGTGCAATATTTACATTGAAATGCTTCTTCCTCCGTCGCGGACATCTTCCCTCTCTCAAAGACCGGGGGCCACCTCGTCACTGGTGACAAAAATAATAATTTCTAATTCTCTCCCCTTCCCAATACATGCTTCAATACGTTCATGAAAATATTCAAATAAAATCCACCAAAAATACCTGCAGATCTTAAAATTAAGTAATTAACAATAGTCAGCGTAAACGTTCGCTTTCACAATTGTCAATGTTGAACCAACACAATCTGGTATAAGTCGGGTCCGAGCACTTTTGCAAACTAGAAATTAAATATTTTAATTATCTCCTTTAGGACGTTAAACGAGAGCACGATATCAAACAGATATAGATAAATATTTAATGACAGTTAATATTAAAAGGTTACAAGGTGCAAAAGGTCCAAATTAACATACTTGTTGTTGAACAATATGAAAACTATCCAGATGCAAAGTATTTAAGAGGAAAACCATAGATCACCAGACACGGTCACGTCGCCACGTTATGCTGAGGCGATAATAACAACCAGACGAAACTGGAGGTACAGCAGTAAAGCGCAACGGTCTTTTTTCTATAGCTTGTTGTTCGAAGTTCATACAAAGGAAAAGAGGAGGGAAGAATTGGAACGAAGTAGTACCGCGCCGCGCTCGGTAGAGCGAGCGGACGGTCTACTCAAAAATAAATGGGAAGGTTTTTATCAATGTTTGCTTATGATGGTGCACTGCACACATGGGTAGATTACTCAAGTTGAGAACGAGATACTGTCGAGTCACCAGGGTTTTGGCCTTTCCTAATTATGACGTAGACAGGTGAGCACTGCTGCAGCGAATCACATTTCGTAAACGACCAGGTGAGGATGCTGTGATAGGCTAATTCAAACTTTCACGTGACATTTCACCAACGGCCAAGGCCATTTTAATCTTGTCTCGACAGTACGATACCTTCGAAACACATGGACAATGGACACCATTTGGTGGAGTATTTCAATTCCGATTAATTTTTACAAGCATGTTTTTCTCAATTTGAGTACCTACAAATGCGTTTGTTTACTTCAATGCACGGGTTTTTTAAAATGAAAGAAATTCTTACAGGATTCAATTACCATTTTTGCACAAGAGGTATTTGGCTTGAATTAAATGCCTCGAAAATATTCGTATATGACGAAAAGTATTTATTTCCATGATAGTTAGTTAGTGTGAATTACATTTCTGATTAAGAGATCTTCTAAGCTTCTTTCCAATTCTAATTTGACCCTGGAACGTCACAAAATAAATCTTTATGAATTTTGGGCTAACATTTTGAACTTTTTTTTAAAATATGCCTAAGTTTTGTAATTCTAAATAAAATAAGTGATTATGTAATTGGTTCATTTTAATGGGTATACAAAATAAGTTTATCAACTTGTGTTCAGTTGACTCAACGGAGCAGAAGTTCTGTCGGCGTTCACTGGTGAGCAAAACATTTGCAGTTCAATGTTCCAAGCTCGGAGCTCAGATTGAAATTAAATGATAAGTTTCACAACTTTTCATGAGTTAGGATAAACTTTGCAAAATTATGGGCGGTTTTTAGAAAATTCTTTTTCAAGCTACTCGAAACATGATATGAAATATGTGAAGATATTCCAAAACGTTACAAAATGAGGGGGTGGGGGGGGTTATTGCGTGGAGTGTCTCTCAGAGACAAGAAACAGGAAGGAGAAAATGTCACACCTGTAGTTATACATTGTTCAGCCCCTCGTCTTGCAAAGAACATGAGATCCATTTATATATTTTTACTCCTGTGTTATTGTGGACGCTCACTCACAATAATCCATTTGTAATAATTACAAAAAATTTGAGTGACTTTAAACATTTGTTTGACTTGCAGATGATATAATCATCGTGTAAATTCCTAGGATCAAGGTATGACTAAATGCGTTGTTGTATGTGTAGGAAGCAAATTATACATCCAGAGGAGAGGAAGTTGGAACAGTCAACGGGAAATGAGCTCCTTTTCTCCTGTAGTCAAACTGTTATAAATGTTGGTAGAGCAGAAATAAATGAACTATGTTGTGGTAACTCATTTGGCTTGTTTCATCCCAATTTTTTTATTTTCATCATCTCTCACAATTATGTAAGAATCTTATTCTTCATCCACCTACAGCCCAGAAAAACTAATCAGCGGTCCATGTAAGCCCATAACTATAATTGTAAGTGCCAAATAAATAGCGCCCAAAAATTATTACATTTTTCCTGACGACATAAATATGTACAAATATTGTACAAAACTGAAGGTTGACATTCTCCCAAAAAATGAAATGGAGCCCTCTGTGCAAAACTAACTATTGACTTGGTTCAATAAACCCGGCTGCAATAATATATTTCCCAAGTCCCCGTGGCTTTTAGACTTGTTGGATTCTATGAATTTTTAGATGAACTTACATATACGCTTTGCTTTGGTAATTTACATTTTATTCCATTGCTATTTTGCATCCTATAGAAGTTCTGGAATGAATACGTAATCTTGAGTTTGAATCCAGATTCGTTTTTTAAATGCAAAATTTCCTCCAATATGAAATAAGGTTAGGCTTTACCCTGGGCTAAAACCTTGTAAGTATATAAATAGAAAATCAGTAATGTAGTATAGTAGGTAGGTACGGTATCAATATACATTTATTATTGTAACTTCTACGACCTTACATTAATCTTTTTCTGGTTTTATTATTTGAAGATTTGGAATCTTCCACTACAAAATGCGATTTGGAACGAAACACAATAATACTGAACACATTCATGGCTTATAAAATATTCTTCGAAACTCCATAGGCTGGTCATCAATTATTTATATTTTCCCTGGAATGACAGACAATGGCAATCCAAGGAGCCGCTTCAACCTTTTACGGTGTCTATACAAATGAGTGGCCAATTCTGGATGAGAAAAAAATATAGCGGGACAACGACCACACCTAAAGATCCTTTGGAGTGGTCTGAAAACAAAAAAAGGGAGATTTTTTTTCACTTGTACGTTTAAAAACATAAATGGCAAGGTACTTAAAGCAAGTTACCGTAAGCACTGAATTTGCTCAGGAGAAATCTTCGAAGGTGAGATGAAATCTTCAGAAGTTTTGGAACAACTGTCATTTGGTTTCTGTACCATTTCATCGGTTTTGGTCTTGACATCATCTATCCTACAAGTTTAACCAATAACGGCATAATTTAAAAAACGGTGACGGCATGTTTATGGATTATTGTATTGATCAAACGCAATAAAAATAATCTGAATAATAAACAAAAATCCTTACTGATTAGTAATCCTAGAACGGAGAGGATTTTCACAACTAGTGGTTCTGGGGGTTAACACCGGATCTGAATCAGTTTTCAAATGAGAATGTTCATGTTTAGCGTGCCACTCCAAATACAAGTCTCCATAGAACCTCTCATGACAAAATTGGCAAGGAGTAGGGTTTCCAATAGGTTCAGTCAGTATCGGAGCTTTAGCAGGGGGACTTCTTCGAGAGTAGGTAAAGCTAGTAGATGCCTTGGTAAGTTTAGGTGGACCTGGGCTCAGAGTCAAGCCTAACATCTGTGGAATCCTCTTCCGTCGATAATTCAATTTCACAGACGCTCTCCGACGAAAGCACTCACGAAACGTTCCATTATTACCAGCCGTTCTGGGACAACATTTACTCCGATTCGGACGTAATGAATAGCTCTTCGGCTCTGGATGCTTCATCTCAACATGAGCAATGAGACTCTGGTAACTTTTGTAGGACTTGGGGCACAAGGGACAAATAATTGCATCTCCTCCACAATTATGTTGACCAGTGTTCGCCGTTTGTCTAGAAATAAATACTTATTTTCATCAAAACCAAGGTAATTATTATTCCATTTCCATGTGATCTTTACGATATAATTACTAAAAATGCATCACATTACTTACCTTGCTACATATCCTGGAGGCACATTCGAATTTCTCTCATCATTACTATCTGACTCGGGTAACACTTCAATTCCAGGGATGCCATTGGACTTCAAAATTATAGATTCCATCGTCACTTAGTATTGAATCCTCCTAATTCCAGATTTTCAAAAATCCTTCTCACATCAAAACCAACCTGCATTACGAAAATAACTATTAACTGATTTCGAGAGAATGAGCTACTACTGAATTTTGCTGTGTATAGGTCACTCAGTTTCACAGTTTTTCCAAACGATTCTTCCCTTGACATGCGGACGGTTTTTTGTTAATTGCTGAGTTATGTAACACTAAAACTGGTTTGGTTTAAACGTTTTTCCACTTTAAACACAGCAATACTGCTAAAAGTTTATCGGACAAGGACACACTACTTGTCTCGATTTTAGCTCACAAAGTTTCTCCAAATTAAGGGCTATAGAGTTTCTGTGTCGGATAAGAGCCTTCTTCAGGATTTCGGGAGTTCTGGAAACTTAATTGAAGCATGGCAAATTTATTGTAGCAATTAGCAATATGTCTACGCCATCACGTGTCAAGGGTAAATGTACCCGATTTCTTGTACATTCGTATTTACATATTCGAAAGAGTTGAGAATTTGGAAGAGCAGGTAATGAATCATTGATGATAGGTTACATAAGAATGTTTCTTAATTCACACTCTTTTGACCATGTAGATACTGGATTTTGGCCGATCAAAGACAATTTAAATTGACTGAATTTTTTGCTGTTGTGGTGAATTACGATTATGGATGATGCTAATTAATTAACAATAAGGAGACCGTACGATTACACATATCAGCTCCAGGAGTAAGCATAAAATATTATTGATCTGCACACTTAAGAATATATCGTCGGCTAAAGTGCAAAAGGGGCCATATGCAGACACCGCTTATACATGGTAGCGCATGTTAATTCCCGTTTAAGCGATTTCTGCATATGGCACCTTTTGCACTTTAGCCGACGATATGCTGATTTTGTTAAAGTAGTGAAGCAGCGAGAAATCGGGAATAAGTTTGCAATTCTGGCTGGAACCGGGACCTGCAAACTTATTTCTTCGTCTTAAAGGAATTGCGTCAGTAGCGACTGCTATTAAAGTTCCGATTCAGTGATAATTACTTTGTGGATGTGTAAATTATTGACTTTCCTGGTTAGAAGTGACGTTAGTAAATATTTTTAACTACCTGACCCCAGACAATATCTCCTCCTTTGGCTCGTCTGACATTGACACTTCAAATGCGCACATAAGAATGAATCACAAACGAAAATCCTATCCCTGCTAGATAAAAATTATGGCCAATTCAATGAAGTAAATAATAAAATTGGAATTTGTAATAATTACACTTTTTTAGCAATCAATGTGAGGTTAGTGTTAGGTAAGTACGTACAGTAACGCAACTGTGCGATGGTAGGTAAGAACGCAAAAATTTAGCTAAGGTGTGTTTGCCGATCAAAATTTCGCAAAATTGAAGTACAAAAAAATACTGGGACGAATCAATTTAATAATTTTGTTTATTGCAATTTTTGCAAAAAGTAAGTCTTTTGGATTGATTTTTATCTTGTAAAATTTAATAATGTAGTAATAATAACAATAATTATTATTATTTTGGAAAAATAATGCCAAAAAATTTCTTATTCAATGACAAAGTTATTATTGTTTGCACAAAAAAATATACTCGGAAGAGCCTAAAGAAGCCACAAAATCATTCACCTATACGTTCACCAAGCCCGCTTTCGCTGGGGTAATTATAATCTGTCCAAAACGTTTCAAACCGCCAGGCTGTTAATTCCAAAATTTTTGAACACACAAAAATTGATTTAATTGTAAATGGCGTATGTCATGTCAATATAACTGCTACAATGGCAATGTATCGTAAGCAATATATTCTCGTATGATCTATGTTACATGGATATGTAGGCGTGAACGTAAGATAAAGGTTGTGGTATTTATGTCTCAAATTTTTTGTAGTGCAGCTGGCCAACTACAGTACAAAATGATTATGTTAATTACAAATATAAAATTTAAAAGGGGGTTTCATAAAGGGTTTCAAATTGGGTAAAATTACTGAAGACCTCCAGTGAAAAATGTATAACTGAACGCACTACGAATAACTACATTATTGTGCATGTTGAACTTTACATGTATCTCCAAATATTCAATAATAGGAGAGATCAATTTGATTATTTGTGCTATGTCATTCGTTGCTCAACATTAATTTGTAATTTTATTATTGTATTTATCGTTATAGCATTTAACATTATAAAGGAAAAAATTTGAATGTCGTATTGTTTCGATTGTGGCTGTTTATCCTAATGAGGATAGTCACTAATTGTAAATAGCAGGAGGGTATACAAGCAAAACAATAATGGAAGGCACCCCCCTACTGAAGACCAATAGCGCATTATATAATTTATTTACACCCGGAAGTTTCACACGAGTAATTGCGTTTGTTCTATTTTCCTATCAAATTCAGGCAACATTTTTATTAAATTCCTGTGTTACTGTTGCTTCGAAAATTTACCTCTTTTCCTCTATTTTTTTTCAAAATTTGCAATGAAAGTATTTTCCTGTATTCACAAATAGGTTTAATTTTTTGATGCATTGTTTTACATGCCATTTAAACAAAACCCTATGGTCCTCGGGTACCTACTAGGATTTTGTACCCCCACACATGAGTAATTTATTGTTTAGCGCCTGGTAAAATTAATGGCAGCAATGAATAATAACTGATATTAGTTGGTTTCTGCATTATTTATTAGCAATGATAACGATTTTTCTTCTTGTTTTGTGGGGATAAGGAATAATAAGCCCATATTGTCTAACAATCAGTTCAAGCCTACAGTGTATCGCAGTATCCCCATAAGTATTTCCAAGATACTTCATACAAGTCTTCACGGAAGATAAAATCGTTCAACCATAATTTTGGGGTAGCAGGCAAAAAATCCCAAGGGGTCAAACACTGCGCAGTTTGGTACATACATATTTGGAGATCATTTGCCTGCTGTAATTACATAGTGTTTGAATTCAAAAGTTATCCCTTTCTTCGTTTCTGAGGCTTAGAATGTTCAGATGTTGTCTGGTTGTTTTAGAAAAACAAAATGTGATAAAATTTGGTAAATCCTTATTTACAGAACAGCACTATTTTGACATTATATTTGTCTTAATAATATTTAAAAACTAATTTTTAATTTTATTGTTCATCTATTTACTAGGACATCATTTTTTTGCTTTGAAAGAATGGGATTGTCACATTGGTTTTCACCTTTAAATATTTTTCGATGTAAAACACTCGAAAAAGTCGGTACTTTCTTTATTAAAATCCTACTAATAATTAATATTTTCAGGCTGGAATTTCCTAAGTCATATTCCCATGATATGCAACGAATAACAAAATAACAGCGTGTCTCTACATCTAATAATAACAATAAGTGCGCAAGTGTATTTTCATGATATTGTGATTTGTGATGTACTGTAGTTTGTAAGATTATAGTGCTAATCATAGACTTTACCGTTGAATCTTCTTGGGATTTTGTTACAGAATTTTTCTTTCCAAGATAGATGTTCATAATATTTCATTTATATACCTTTTTCTTAGTCTTTATGATACAGTCACTCAGCATTTTACCAAAAAATACGTGGTTTTCAATCCAATTTAACCCGACATTATTGTGTACCTCACGTTGTATACATCTCCCTCCGTTTTTGTAGAACATTATAACGTTAATAGCAACTATGGATGACGTCATCAGTAGAGATTCTAGCCAGCAAACTGTGGATAGTTTACCGGCAGAGGTTCTTCTTTTATCCTTGGACATGTACAAATAAAAAATGTTAGAAAAACACCTTGATTTTTGCTGTTTTATAAACATCTCGTTGGTTTCTTATTTAGGTCCTTGCCATTCTATTTTGCTACTTGGATGAAAATTCGAAGAGGATGGGAAGATTGGTGGCATACAAATGGAGGCGGGTACTGGATGCATTTTTTCTCAAATTTACCGTGAACCTAACGGATCGAACTTTTGAGACTGTTTTGAAGTCAGGAATTCAATGTGATACGATTTTAGTCCGGAATTTCCGACGTGACATCGGAAGCTTTGACGAGCTTCAGTCAAAATTGAAATCATCCGCTGAGACTGTGATTTTTAAACAAAATAATCCATTGTTCCATCCCGAAGAAAATCCATCAGTGATTCCAGCCAACGTTTTAAAACTTATTAAACTCAACTGCGGCATGCAAACTCTGATTTTTGAGAAAAATACTCTAACTATTTTGAACACTATGGAGTTGAAGAAAATTTGCTTGCCCAATCTTACGTATTTGGAGGTTGGAAATTTCGTGATTTACTTATTAAAACTTCTCTTATTTTAAGCCTTTTCTTTCACATATATTGAGGTAAAAGGTAAAAACCCACGCAATAGAATAATTTGTGTGGTTTTTAGATTCACATTACGGAGGACGAGAACCTTCAAGAAAAAACCATACTAAAGTCTCTGCTGCAAATCCAAATGCCCAACTTAGCCAACATCCACATCAATTCAGAAATTGGCTCAACAATCTACGATGCTAGTGACAAGCAAAAGTTTTATTTTACATTATTCGAGACTCTTGCAAAATTCCAAGTGACATTGAAATTCTTAACGTTCATTAACTCCTTTGGGTTGATTCCATCACCAACTCTCCGGGTGATCCGGTTAAATGCCCCTGCATTTCCACCAGCTCCGACCTGGCAACCGCCTATGGACGAAATTAATGTATTAAGAAAAACTATGGCGGACATCAAATTGAAAGAATTTTCATTTATGTTCCCACAACATGAAGGTTACAGCGTCTACACTCTAGGTAAATTTTTCAGTGTAATTGTGAAACCATCAAACGTCGATAAGAAATAATTTACAGATTTGACCATATTATTATTTACGATTTTTTATTGCTACATATGTAAATTCTTTATTATTAATCCAAATCAGTGACAATCATTGTTTTCCGTAGGACAACATTTCTAGAACTATACATTCAATTCAATATTAACATATTCATTATTATTATTATTCTAACTATTACTTATCTATGGAGAGGAACTTTGAAAATCCTCTCCGCAACAGTGAGGTGTGGCGGGCTTGATCCAGCCATATGGTTTTTATTTTTTATTACAGGGTATCAACTTCTCGGAGCTCAAAACCAACTGTCAAAATTGGAAGTAAATTTTAATCCTCTAAACCGTGAGTTATTTCTTCATGTGGAGAGAGCAATTCAGCGATGCTCAAGGACATTGAAAACATTCAACATTATCAACCAAGGATTCTACCTTCTTCCAGTTTCAATGACAGAAAGTATTTTACGAAGTTTAGGAAATTGTTCGGAGTTGCAATCCCTCAAAGTGAATGGATTTAATTTCACGAATTTGCGCAATATCACTCGTACTCTAAAAATTTACTCATTAGAGATCAACGGGAGATTTGACCCTTCGGTTTTAATGGAAATAACGGTTTTGTTCCCATCTTTGAAATATCTGGTGATGTTTCACAACGATAATCTCGATACCAACCGTCATTCCGAATTGGCTAGGAACTTGAAAATACTTGTAGGCACCATGCCCAAGCTTGAAAGACTGACTTGGAAGTTGCAGAAATTTGACTTGAATTTTTTGAATAGCTTACCCAGTGTAAGTGTTAGGAAGGCTCATCAGTTCATTGATTACTATTCCGTTCAAATCAAAAGAAATGAAATTGCGGAGTAGATTTAGGAGTGTAGCGTATAGATTTTTTCTATGATGAACTTCATCTTATCATCGTATGTGCAAGTTTTGCATTTTTATCATCTATTTTCTTGAATAAATGCTAGTGAATGGAGAATTTCATAAAAACAAGATGAACAAATGCTAACTAAATTTTTAAAACACATTTGAACGTTATTATAACAACCCAGTTTCATTACATTCACTCTGTAACAGACAACAGGGGCATATTGCGTTTGATTTCCCACTATATAATAATAACAATTTATTCGGGTCGATAATTTGGCCTAGGCCCTTACAACCACTTGATTTCCCACCATTAAAATATCTAACCAAATCAACAGAACCTCTCAAATGAGGTTATCGAGAATATAAAAAATCCCAAATCCCTGTTGAAAAAAATTGTTGAGTTTGAAAAAAGGTGCCTGAGAATAATCTTAAACAAACCAGCGAATAGGAAAAACTATGTAAAAGTCTTGTAGCCTTTAACTTGAGCTAGTCTTTATTGCATCAAGGTACGGAAAATTAAGTATAAACTTTGGCAAATCTTTGTATGTAAACCCCACGTTTCGTTACCTTTTAAATATTAACATGAATATGAATTGATACAAAATGCACGATCGAAGTTTAAATTAAGAGAATTGACATGTAAAAAATGTAGGTACTGCAATTCATTCATACCCAATGTAACCAGGAAATTTAATCGAATCACACCTAGTGAATGGGAGAAACTTGATGAAAAATATATTTCTAAGTGTCAGCTATCTTCAGTTACTTCTTAAGTTAATTGTTATTAACTTATTGAGCTAGCTGTCTAATTTGTTAACACACGTCAAAGGTGTTTTAAACTGTGTATGCGTGTGACAATAAAACCCCAAAATTGTTATTAATATTATTATTATTATGAACGGCTTTCAAAAATCCTTCACTGGTTCACTACTAAAACACAGGCATCGTGAGAAAATTGATTACAAACCCTTGACACATAAGTACATAAGCACGTAAAGGAATGCAGAGGTAAGAAATAGCAAACAAGCTTTCCATGATCCCCCGAAGAGTTGCGAGTTGCGAAATTACCTTGCCTTTGCAAGCTCAAGTTTACCCGAGCAACTTGCAAATATATTTCTTCAGGATTTCTCTCAGACAGATCTTAACGATTATCACAAAAACATACCTTAATAATACTAACCATCTTCATCTCGTAAAAATTAATTAATTAATAATTTACATTACGAATGTCCCTTGCTTTGTGAAACTTACATTACTTTAAATTACTTACTTCTATAGGTGGTGTTTACGTCGAAAATTTAATCTCACGTATGTTCCGAAATTGCTTTCAAAATTCAATCATGCAGTTTAAACCATTTCGTATCTTTCAAATATTTAGCATTGAATACACATAATAAGTACATTATAAATAAATGTAATTTGATATAATTACATTTTAAAACTTGAATCCTTATATGCTGTAAATTCAATTCCATATTTTCATCAATAATTTTAACAATCGGGTTATTTACTGAGACCTCTAAAAACCGTGAGGGACGAATGCCCGTTATGTAGTAATATTAATTATTACCACCATTAAATCCAGAAAGCATGATAGCAAGAACACTGAGGCTTGCCTAATTAATTAAAAAAACGTTATTGGCGGTTACTGCCATTACTGTGAGCTCCATTTATTCCATCGCAGTAATTACATACTGTTGAAGTTGAGAATGCATTTGTGATAATATTCCACTACGAACTACGAAGCAATTCGAGTCATTAAAAAACCCCTGGAGCCCATTCCACCTTCAAATAACAGAATTTGCTGGCTTCTTTGACCATTGAGAAACCCCGCCTCTTGAGCAAACGCTTTATGCATTTAAAAAGGCCCAGCCAGAGCACGCACTAAAAAACATGTGATACATGTAGAAAGTGGCTTGTGATCTTTATTTAACAAAAGATCAAACTCGGAATTCACTTAAACCCTGTTTATTCACTCTCAATATCTCAGTCTTTTCTTTATTATTGTGTTGACAGATTATTAAAACGTGGTTCGGTTCGAAATCGATTTCTAAGCGCTTCATCAAGAATGGATTTTGAATTCGCCGTTTAGTTACTGGGGAAAAAGTTATTTTTCTGTATATTGGTGGTTCAACGGCTTAACTTAGCCAAACCTAACAACTTAATTTATTACAAGTTATCTTATTTCTAACTTGTTCGAAGGTATGTTAAATTTAATACAGCATTCATTTGATTTGCTCTGTAATTAATATAAAAGTTAATGTATGGCCGTTGTTGTAAAAACTGCAAGGGTGTAAGGTTGAGGTTAACAGACGACAGTTGAGGTGGCAGGACTTAAGGAATATTCATTTAATCATGAAAGTCCTCTAATTAAGTTTCTAGAAGTGCGACACCCGTGGATGACAACTTTTAGTAAACGTGGGATTTGTATTGCAAATAAAATAACTGCTCATTGGACCTGTATCGAGAGTATTCATGGCGACTGTGAATAGTAGATCTAAACTCTCAAATTTGAATTCGAATGTGAAAATTGTTTGCTTGACAATCAATTTATATTATTACAGGAAGATGAAATCCCTCAATCCAAACGCGGATGGGGCCCGTAGGTCCCAAAGGATACAGAGACAGGTTGAAGAATCAGATGATCAGGATGATTCGGAGGAGGTGAGCTTGTTGAAAGATATATTGAAATGCATAGTTCATAGGAAATTTTTGTGAAGTGCATCCCTATTTATTTTCATCAACGCAGGAAGGGAGCTCCGAAGGCAACAGTAGCGATGATGAAGGCGAGGGTAATGTAAATGGACAAGAAATGGAAGGAAGTGACGGAGAGGGAGATGATGGGGAACAGAATGATGAAGAGGAGGAGGAAGGTGGGGACGATGATGGTGACGATGATGATGGACAGGAAGAAGCCAATGAGAAGGGTGCAACAAAAGCGAAACCTGGAGGAGAAAGTTCATCCAGTACCCCTAACAAAGGGGCCAAAGTTTCATCTGCTAAGGCCGATACTTCGAAATCATCATTAGTCGCTTCCAGCTTACATTATACGGTGGATGAGCTGGTTCAAAATGCTATAATGTATTTATTGTTGCAACATAATAAGAAGACTCCAATTAAACGAGCTGATATTATTAAACATGCAATGAACGGTCAGATAAAATCGTTTTCAGAAGTGATGGATAAAATCCAAGTTATATTTGAAGAGGTACCTGAGTTTGCTAGCGTGCATGACATTTGCATGTATTTTATATTTGTGACTTGACTGCAATTTATGTGAATTTTCTGAAATTCCAGAGGTTTGGCATTGATTTAGTTGGGGTCGAACCCAAAGCGAGAGCAGGTGGCTTCCCTAGCTACATTCTTGTCAGCAAGTATCAAATGTCTGCTACACAGAGTGCTATTAATGCAACACCTGAACAGGAAATGAAAAGCACTATCCTACTTATTCTATTGGCTCTCACTTTCATGCTTAGCCGACCCATCGAGGAAGGTGAGTAATCTTCTTTGCTAGTAATTATCCTTGATGCTGCTTCAAATCTTCCTATTGAGAATCGGAAATTGCCTTACAGCAAAAATGAATCAGTAGGTTGAATACTTCCGCAATAAACTGGAGCTTAAATCACTAATACTGACCGAGCACTTTCCGATTTGATATTTTATTGAAACGTCCATTCTTTAATGTGGTTAGGGAGTAGCTGTATAGTGTTGAGATCTTTGTAATCCTTTGCAGAAATAATTTGGAAAGTACTCACAGATCTTCAGTTAACAAGTGTTTGCAAGAAGAAAGACGATTTGAGGACATTTTTAAAACGAGTAAGTAGTAAAATTAGCATATTCGTCTTGATTAACCCTTCCATAAGAAATAAGTGGATGTAAATTTGTTTGGAATAACTTGTATTCATGAAATATTATTCGTAGGAATATGTTTCCACTTTGTTTTTAAAAGTGGAAGAAAATAAAGAAACTGACTCTATTAATGTCAAGTATGATTGGGGTTTGAGAGCTAAAAAGGAGTTCAGCAAATATTGGGTTTTGAAATTTGTCACCAGGGTAAGTTGACCTTTTGTTTACCTTGAAAGATCACCTGTACTGTACCCATTTACTTCAATATATTTATTTCACTGAACAGCTGTTCCCAGAAAAGAAGCCGTATGACTTCACTGTCCAGTACAACATCGTGTTGGATGAAGAAAAAGATATTGTTGAGGCTGACAGAGCTGAAATGGAAGCCAATGAATTCGACGATGACGATGAGGAAGATGGACCGTCACAGAAAATTACCTTTCACGGCGATGGAACCAGAGAATTAGAGTTTCTTGATGGAACTGCTAAATCACCTTCTCGCATGATGGATTCATTATCGTTACAGAATTCTGCACCCGGTACACCAGCGATTCCTGAACCGATGGATGTTGATGAAGGAAATGCGGGGCAAGCAGAAGGGGGTGAAGAAGAAGATCAGGAAGTCCAGAGTGGCTCAGAAAGTGAGAGTGGTAGTGGTAGCGGCAGTGGAAGTGGAAGTGATAATGCGATGAGGGGATCAGAGAGAAGTGACAGCAGCAGTACAAGCGAATCTGAATCGGATTAGTTGATGCTGGCTGTACTCCTTTTTGATCTATTTATATTACATTGTCTCGCTCATAGTTGATAAATTACTGAGATAGTTATGATATAATACTTTTAAAATGGTGTTTTGTTACAAGAAGTTAATGTGAATTTTGTGTTCTTGTTCGAGTTTTTAGTTCCAATTTCCATTTGGAAGTTTTACTATCAAATACTCGCAGAATTAATTTAGCTGATCTTGTTAATCATACATCCTTATTATATTATTGGTAATTTTATATTTTATCAATGTATGGATAGGAAATATATATGCTGGCTAATGTTATATACATTCACACCTGCTGTGCTTATTGATTATGAATAGGGTCTTTCCTTTGATTTTTCAAAGCCTTTTTAGCCAAGCTTTAGCGTAAAGATAGAACAGTAGTAATAATTTATCATTCATAGAATATTTTTAACCGAAATCTATGGAATACGCATTCATTCAGTAGTTCTCACATGTGTCAGTGGAATCCTGTTTAATAATAATTTCGCAAAGACATATCACATGGCAAAAGTTACGATTATTTTAACACTTAATTCAGCCGAATTGTATAAGTTAGGCATTTTGTTACACAAATATGCTGGCCAGAAATGGTTTCCACGTTATATGAAAGGCAACGTATTAAACTAATGACTGTGTTTAGATTTTCATATTGCTGTTACTCTTGGTATTTATTTAGCTGCTACTGCCCATGATCCAGTATAACTTTTTATTTTTCTGTAAAATCCACGATTCATTTCTTACTCGGTTGTGCACCATAATGTGCTGGCCTGCTGACCATCAGATTAAATTAATACATCGAGTGTACTTAATTTTGTCTTTCGTATATGTACCGTGTATATTCTTCATGTTGTTTCACCGCAAACCATTTCTGTAGAAATCTCAGATTTAACTATACATGTGTTACTGTTTAAATGAAAGTGGGATTTTTGACTGTTTAGTCGTGCACCCATACCCCACCCCAATGTATTTTTGATGAGAATGGTTTGGAAAACCATGTTATTCGAAATCATTTGGAAGCACGTTGCAAGTTGCAACAGTGATGTTACAATATCAAAATAGTGAATTTCAGTTTTCAACCTTAAGCATGAATGAATTACGTTGCATAAAATATAAATAGGGCAATTTTGCTTTGGTCGGGTAATTAAGTAATTATATTATCAGTAGATTTCTAAAGTTCAACACATACAAAAACAAAGCCTCAGAAACTTAAATTTTTGCTTCATTTCTCTGTTGGTGTGTCTAGCTAGGCTTCTGTCAGGCAGACACTCGTGGTCGGTCAGGTGTGTCTCAGTGTAGGTTCTGGGTTGTGTATTTGGTATATTTATTTATTCAAGATCTTATAGGCTTTCGCCCATGACCCAACATCACTTAAAAATTTTTACAATTTTAGACATAATGTTTTCGAATCTCCATTACAAAGTGTTATTTGTGTACAATATTGGTGTGTAAATTAAATTATGTACAATCGCTCATGAATTCTCTTTTTCTTAAGAAATTCTCTAGTATTGCCAGAATTTTTGACATTTCCTCTGTATTGTCAGGGTTGAAATGCAACCTACACGGGGTTTAAAGTGGAGGATTTTAACGATTGTTATTTTGCATAGGACATAGTAGTAGCATGTGTTCTAAACTATCTAGATCTCCGGTATTACAACACTCACAGATTGGGCCTGGGGCTTTTTTATTTTTTAAGTGACTCAATGCTTCTTTTACTTCAAATAATCTTATTTTTCCGCATCTAGCGTTTCATGGCGAGTGTCTGATATTTGATTGTTATTCGAATTTGTGTGTGGATTACTTAGAAACGTTTCCCATGTTTTCTTTTCGATAATGTTTGACATCGAAGGTTTGTTTCGAAAACTTTTAATGTTCCTCCACAATTCGGACATATTTTTAGAATCAACAGCCGTTTCAATTTTGGATTCCCAAAACGCTTTCTTTTTAATCTGAAGTAATTTTTTGTAACAACGCCGTTGAATTAGGTAATCATCGTGTATTCAGTGGATCTAAGAATTTTTGTTGATAAGTATCTTTGAATTTGCTGTTCGTTCTAAGATGTATCTCCACATGTGGTGTAATGGGTCATACATTTTTTGTCGTACTTGACCATGAGTCCATGTTGATCTGCGATCCGATCAGCTTAGATTGAACCGGTGTGTGTTTTCCTAAAACTTTTCCACGGGGTGGGTTAGGCTCAGACACACCGGAGTTAAGTGTCGGCTGCTCCTGGAGAAGCAGGATTATACGATACTCTAAAAAAGCTCCAACAACAAGAGCCCAGAATCAGATGGCATCCTAAACGAAATCTGGAAGTACGTCCTGGGGAATAAATCCAGGCGTCTTAGACTGCATGAATAAAGACATGGGATGCATTTAATTTTAATATTCTTCTTTACTACCTCATTCGAGGTTGTAAGGGCGCAGGCCATTCATTACAATAAACTAATAAATTTGAAAATAACATACTGCGTGCGGGTATTTTATCTCAGGGCGAGGGCACCGTAAGGGAATTTTCTATGAGAGAATTTCTGTCAACCACAATGCTCCCTTCGTTTTTTTACCCCCGTCGGATAATGTCCTTTTCAAGGGGCTTGTAAGAAGTATATTTGCGGAATGTTTTCTTTTTTAATTTTACGAAAGCGACTATTGCATTAAATAAGCAACGCTGCGTCAAAGCTTGGAGTGGATCCCTCTGCGAATGCCAATTCATCCAACTTGAGGGTCAAAATTTGTTCAAAAATTCTTGTCATATAGAGGTGTGACCCGGGACCGGGTTTTTGTCCCAGGTCAAACCCGAACCCGACCCGGCGGTTATTGGCCGGTTTGGGCTTCAATGAAAAATTGCACCTCGGGTTTGGTCCAGGTCGGGCCTGGAAAAAAATTGTAAGTGTACTTCGGGCGGGTCAATAATTATATGATTTTACATCGGGCGGGCTAGGTTGAATCCAAATCCCGCCCGTAATTTCATCTGTAGACTGCTTTGCATACGAAACAAATATTGTTGAAACAAATTCGATGTATCATTTATTTAATACAGTGTCTATCTTAATCTTAAACATGACCGAAAATTCATTGTTTGGCGAAATTTCCGAGTACATAAGCCCTGTGCTTGCATATATACATATGTGGTGTCAAAAATTCTACGGTCATGGTGGATAGGCTGTGGTGTTGTATTTCCCACTTGTGACTTCGTTTTTTAGGCCTGATTTCCTGATAAGTAAATACCGAAAATTTTCAAAACACAAACCGTTAGTGGTGTAAAATGTTTTCATTTCGTAACACATATATTCGCAATTTTTAGGGCACAATAGGCGGTCTTAAAAAAGGTTCTAATTTGGTTGAAATTTAAACCATGTTTTGAACGCGCTTGGAATTAGGAAAAATAACGGGTTATGAGACGGGTTTTTCACGAAAATTTATAACGGGTTTCGAGCAGGTTCGGGTTTTATAGAAATGGGTTTCTAGCGGGTATGGGCTATTCAAGAAATTAATTGAAACTTCCGGGCCGGGTTGAGTCCATAAAAGTTAGCCTGCCGACTGGTTCGGGTCAGGTTGAAATTTTCTTGGCCCGGTTTTTTCGGGTACGGGTAAGAAAAATTGGCCAAGCCACACCTCTAATTGTCACACTACAATTCTGCACAACCATTTGTTACTAGGATTTGAAAAATGTTATGATGTAGGTCAAGCCCCGAAAAGTTATGTTACTAGATTTCTCCCGAAATCAAAGGAGAAACGGCTGTTTTTATTAATTTAGTACAAATGCTCCGTCCCATTTTTTGACTAACAATGAGGTTGTGCCAAAGCGATGTTGTGACTCAACTTCATATTGTACTTCATACACTTAAATAATGTTTTATTACACATTTTATTTTCTTATGAGGTTTCGCAATTTATTTTAACTGTTTCCGTGAGGATGAGAGAAAGCTCAGTCACTTCAAGGATCTCGGCTGCGCGCGGCAAATGAATTCCTCTGTAACTTTATAAAATAAAATAAAATAAATAAATATCGGGGCTTATACTCCAACCTCTACCTGTTAAGGTCTGTCGGAGTTGTCAACCA
>JAQFXU010000927.1:0-37588 GCA_034693705.1 Spatulosminthurus flaviceps
CGCGGCCTCTTTTGCCCGCGGCCTTTTTTGCCCGCGGCCTCTTTTGCCCGCGGCCTCTTTTGCCGGTGGCCTGATTTGCCCTCGGCCTTTTTTCCCGTCTGGACTGTTTTTCCCAGGTTTCCTTTATTCGAATAAATATGTGAAATTTTTAATGGATGGGATTTTTGTTTACTCTTGCAGAAGTGCCATTAAGAGGAAAATGTAACATTTCGATTCAGTGCTCCGGTGACTACACAGAGTGCAAGGGTAACTTGTGCAGATGTCAGCCCGGCTACTTACCGCGTAGTGACAATGGATGGTTATGTGGGGGTGAGTACTTCTCAACTTTTTATTCCCCCAAAAACAATAAAAATTCATCTACCAAAACTGATAGAGAAGAAGCTGTAGAAAATTTTATCAATATTTTTCAAATATATTCTCAGAGAATGTGTAAAAAAAGAAAGGAGGAAAAAAATAAAAATTTATGTTTGACTATACTTTCTCCGAGGAAAGTAAATTGTAGAGATGAGAGGACAAATGAGGCACCTGAGACCGGTAAATTTTTACGGACTGAGTCATCGTATTAGAACTCGGTGTTTTATGTTTTTTTTTTACCTGTACGGCTGCCTACTGTGAAAGTTAACATACAAAGAAATACACAGTATAAAATATTATGTAGAAAAGAGGATGATAAAATCAAAGAAACCTGTTGTAGACAAAACATTAAGTATTTTTTTGCTGCACCAGGACACAGGGAATAATGGAGATATCCGTCGGAGTCGCTTTTATTTTTCCGAATAAGCTTTAGCAGTTTGAAAAATTGTCCTTGGAAAGTGGATGTATTTCCAATGAGAAAATATTTAATACAGAATGACATTCCCTGTAAAATATATAGTGTGTGTAGCATTCTGAATATAAAGTAGTAATACTGGTTTGAAAAAAAATGTTACAGATGCAAGCCTTCACCACGTAGAAATTCCCCAAGCTGATCCCACAATGATCGGAGTAGTCGTTGGTCTGGCTTTGATGTCAGTTACTTTGTGTGTTGTACTCAGACTATTTGCCAAGTAAGTTTTTTGACCTGGCTCACATATCCACGAGTATAATGTTTCTTCCTGTATTTATTCTTTCTCTGTTTTAGTTTTTAGGGGAAAAATCCATTGTTCAAATAAAGTCATTTGATCCAGCAACTTTTAACCTTTTATTTTAGTAGGGTAGTTGAAGTTTACTGCAGACGCTCTTTAATATTTTCTAGAAAATTGAATGTTGTTTGGAGCTCCTAAAAAATACGTTTTAATGGAATTGAGACCATTTTTTTAGTGTATAGTTGAAAATATATGGAAATGATGGGAAAGTGGATATGAGAATATACTTGAGAGTATTTCATTGGTTTACAGAGCACGTTTTCGGGAGAATAGGACAATTTTTAACACGCCAAATCCACGGTTGATGAACGTGTCCTTATTGAAAGGCGGGTCCAAGACACTTCTTCGTGGGAACAGTGCTCCAAGATCAAGACGTGGTAGTACAGCATCAGGACGTAGTGGGATAGAACCTGGTACTCCGACATCACCGGTGGGGGATCATGGTCATCCACATCCGCATCTTCATCATGATCATGGCAATGGTAATGCCATGGCTCTAGCCGGATCCTCATCTCGGCCTAAGCCGACTCGGCAAATGAGTACGGACACAGTGGGGGAGGGCACCCCAACGAGTCGACATCCTGGACATCCCGCCAATAAGAAATTTCGTCACCAAGACTCAGTAGCATCAAATGTTTAACTTTCCAATACCCCTCACACTTATAGATTGTACTCCAACCCTGAACGTATACATCCATAATGTCACTATTAATCATATCCTCACCATCCTTTCCTATACTTCTGTCATTATGTTATATATGTTATATATGTTACCTTATATTTCCTGTAATAGGCACACTTGTTCAGTGAAGGTAATCAGAACATTGCAGTTGGGTCTTGCGTCCTTGTGTATTTCCATCGTAACTAATTATATAAAAACATTTCCACGATTTGTTTTTCAAAAACTAAACTGTTCACTCTGAGATTAATAAATGTATACATTCATTATTTTAAATTACCTCCCCTCTCTCATGTTCTGATTGGTAAAGTTTAAAAACCCCACCAGCGGCCTCAATTTTACTAAAGTATTTGAAAAGGCCTCAATTCCAGGGAATATATAGCTAGTTCAGTCCAATAGTGAGTGACGTACCTACCTGGTCTTGGTCAGGAATGACAGGGATTCGATCTGTACTGACAAGCTCACCATAACTGGCTGAGTGTATGGAAGAGAGCTGGAAGGACGGTTGCTATTATGTTATGACCTACCATTAAGGCCGTTTAATGAAATTGTAGGCAGTTCAGTGGCCTGAAGGATCCGGTTTTTGTTTAGGACTATATAGATTTGAAATTCAGCGAAAAATCATTGGATGAGGTGAATTACGGGGGATATGAAGATCTAATCTGGATATACCCCGACTGACTCTCCAGCCCCGCTCTTCTAAACTGTCTCTTCCGTACCATTCCATAGTTGTTAAGATACTGATAAATGTGTGTACTGTGCTTAATTGTATGAATAAAGGAGGTGCAAGAGAGTCTGTGGATAGCCTAAGGGTGACTACGATCCCATTATTATTATGACTATACTAACACAGATTATCTATCTGACAAATGTAATAACTGCAATGGTGAAACATGGTTATCTTCCCTTATTAAATGTCTTTTTTATTTGTTTGTCAGCCTTTATTCCCGCTCCAAAAATTCCTAAGGGGGAGATAAGCCAAGCCTATGATATTACCTATTCCTAAAAGCATCTACCTCCTATCCCATACCAGCCAGAAATGTTTTGAAAATACGTTCACTATATAACTGTGACCCTGTTTCCCCGTGAATTTCTTATGAGCCCTAACCAAGTAACCTCCATGTGAATTGCAATTGATGTAAATTTTATACAATGTATACTAGACACATTTAGGAATTAATAATTACATAACTCCAATGTAAGCACAGTAAGAGTATAGTATAAATATGAATATAGCTTTAAGCACTCCCCACCGCACCTACATACATTCTTTACGCCTGGAATTCACATAAAAAGGTTTAATTTTGTTTTTGTTTTAAATTTTACTTACAGGTTTCAAAGGACAAAGACTCATAAATTTATGAGTTGATATTAATTCTTTATACACGCTCAAAAACTTGAGGGCAATTACACTATACAACATTCATACTCACAACAACATTCATATACAGTCATGGATGGAGCGCTCTGCCAATTACACCATGCTACTTCATTCACTTTCTCTTGTGTAAGATATCATAGCAAATTAATCATCAAAAGTTATACATAAATACATACAACTGTACGAATGTGAAAGCACATTTGAAAAATAATCAGCTTATTTATGTATTAATGCGAACTTTTTCAAACCCTTCGATTATACAGTCAAGCACATTATTTCCACATGACACATTGTGGAAAGGACTCCACAATTTCGTTAGAATAAACTATTTGATATTTTATACATTTTTGATTACCAATCATTTTACATTAATGTACATGACTATCTAACCAAGGTATATACAGATGGCAGATCTGTATACCTAGACCTAACTACATAATTGTAAGAGACGTATAGATTATATATCTGTTAAGGTCCATGTATATTGTATCAAAATGTCGAAATACAATTCCTACATATTTGTATAACACACAATAATCGTATTTATTTATTAGCAATATAAATTTTAGAAATAGGAACGCAAATTAGGTAGATACAAGGCAAGGTAAACATTGAAAATGAAATACGTTCGAATCCCTTGTATAAAATATCCGAGTTCATTTAATGGTGACGGTAATGTAAAATCGATTTATTTAATTATGCATGATATTAATACTGTATAAACAGGTCCACACTATACATAGCCGCTTCTAAACAAAATTCCATACATCTATATTTACATACAAGGAACTCTAAACGGAAGAAAGAGTTCCATCATCGGTTAATAGAAACCGTTTAATAACTTTTAAGGCGAATTCAAAAGATTCTTATGGTGCATTGTGAGTACAGTGTTGGATATTCTTAAAAAATTATGGAACAAAGTTGAATAGAAAATGAAGAAAGTTGATAGGAAATCCATACACAAAAAATTGTTCAGTGAATCTCAAAAAAAAAAAATAATTTAATCACCCAACTTCAAAATTATTATGGCGATCGCAAATCGTAGCCTACAAAAGGCTGCGATGCCTTTCATATTCTGAGATACAAAAGCCCATAAATACTTGGACAGTATGCATGGAAATTGTAAAAGGAAAAAGAGAAGAGTCAGACCGGATAGGATAAAATATTTACAAAAGAATTCATGAGTAATTTTAAATGCTGGCGTATGTACATTTATGTGTAAGTACCGCACCCAATGAAATTCGTGAGAAAGAAAGAAGTGCATGGATTCCAGCAAAAAACTAATTATTATTACCTTACTCTCTAAAACTATTTAGTCAATAAGAAATAGGATCTGCCTGCGATTGCCTATATACACTCTATTATAAAATGCCTGCAGCTCTGGATATACCAAAAGTATAAAAAAATTGTAATCTCTCCTAATGCGGAATAAGTATGTACTTGAATAAAAATAATAAACTTACACTACTGTAATTAAATTTTTTTGTTTATATGAGATAAACGCTAAATGTAAGGATTTAGAATTCAGTTCATTCTTCATCATAGTGCCTCCTTCTATTCTCTCTTTAAGGCTAAATATTATTAACAAGATCTTGTATAACCCGAGAGTGATAATTATGTATTTCCATATTATAAGAGTAAGTTTTTCTGCTTGTCGTGAAGATGTTTATATTGCGGAGTGCTTTAACCTTGAGCGTCGCACTTAATACTTTCTCTCTCATTTTTATTTCCTTACATATTCAAACTATTATTCTATACGCAGAGTGAAAGAGTTTTCTGTAAATGTGAATGGGACGACTACATTTAGGAACTTTTGTGTACAACTCACGTCTCATGTAAGAAAGAAGGTAAAGTAATTATTTGCATTCTATTTAGGAATCTAATGGCCAATTTCCTATTGATTTGAATATAATTAAAAAATCTGGGGTTTAAGATAATGAAAAACTATTGTTAGTTTTGGAACAATGGTTATTGTACCCCAAAAAGCTTTTTCCAATTAATTAGTTCGTAGAGAAAGTTACCAGCTCCTTTTATAGCACCTACATAATGCCTGCTGTAGTAATTATTATAGAAAAGTAGCTTATAGTATAAGATAAAACCGGATATATTGTATGGTAAGTAATAATTGCGGTGATCCGCCATCACCCATCACAAAGCAGTGTTTACTTAATGAAGCCTGGATTGAAAACTTCGGCAGCATTAGATGTTATGAATGTCTGGAAACATGGGATTTTACAATGCATTTGGTGAATGCCTACAAAAACAATGCTACGTTACATAAGGAGGTAGAGATAATTCAAAGGATCACAAATAAAATATATATACAGAATACTTACATGTTATGAGAAACACCGTGTGGAAATGGAATGTTTACATCGCATTTTGGTGAATGAAAAAATTATTGCTTTAAATAAAATCCAAGGGTTCTGAATGGAAAACAGAGGAATGGAAATTATAGACTGTTAAAATGTGCAGAGTTTAAAAAAGGATACGTGACTATTATACAAAAAAACATGTATGTTAAACGTTTTGGAAAAAATTCTAAGATGTGTATGAATGTTAATGTAGGCATTATTACGATGATGATGATTATATACTATTTCGAGACAAACCTTAATAACCAATAAATAAGAGGAATCAAACCAAATCATATGATTGTGATTAAATTTTTTCTACATGTTGTTCTTAACTTGACGTACCATTTATTACTCACTCTGTATGTAAATCTATGTAGGAAACTATATGTACGTAACATTGTGAATCACATTACTGTCAAAAATTGAATTGTCCCTGACTATGTGTACCCGGTTTAAAAATCTAAATTTTGGACATTTCGTTGAAGGTGCTTATACTGTTGAACATTTCCAGCAAGCTTAATTTTTGCCTTATAAAATTTACAAGAATTTATAAACGTGTTTTTTCCATCTGTTGAATGTTCAAGATATACTAGTTACTTGTAAAAAATTAGCATATTTTTTTTGACTTTCTTGTGTGTATGTGTGTTACTAAGAAATTATGGAATATTATAAATGTTGTTTCCCCCATCCAATCATTTTTGCTTTGAGTCAAGGTTTGCAACCTTGTAAACGGGTCATTAATTGGAGTTATGTATTGAAAGAGTTTTGTTTTACAAACTTATGTAAATATCACTGGAAATTAAAGGTATTAAGCTACGCAGTTCAACCCAATAACCAATAATCTCTCCATTATAGTTTAAGGCACTAATTTTAATTTTAAGATCGGAAATGAGTTCAAATTGTAAGTTTAGTTTTTCAAATCTTGCTCATTCACAGGTACATTAGCTATGTTAACATATGTTTTTAAATACGGTTTGTGCGATTATAGCTGTATGTCATGTTCTTGTGCAATAAACGTCGACAGCAAAAATAATCATGCTTTACATCTGATTTTTATTACCTCTTCATTGAACATATAACCCCTTCATTGAAACCAATATTACTGAACAGACACAAATACATAACACCAACACCCAAGACAAAAAATGGAATCATTATGTTGTAGCTGGGAATGAATAGCTACTCTGTAAAGTACTTCCCGAAATTAATCTATCATTTCTAAGTACATCGACTAGGCTTTAAGGTGCACATCGACAAAAAACGACATTTCATCTCGACTATATTTGTAATTACAAACGATGCGTAGTAACAATTCATAAAGATACTTAGAAGTCCTGCGGATTGAACATTCCCCTGGCTCTTCGTAAGATGGAATCTTTGGTTGGATCATATGGATGATCTTTTGAGGGAATCTCTAAGACTGCTGGAACAGGACTGGAATGAGTGTCAATCACATGTCGGATCATTTCCGCGATCTACACAAAACACAACATCCCATCACATAACAACCTATCCAATCATTCATCTTTTTAACTGCTACTGTGAATTCAGCAAATTCAGTAAACTTACATTCTGGCTAATCAAAATGATATCAATATCATCCCGACGCAAAAATTTCTTAAACGTTTCCTCGATTTCACTCACACTGGTGTCTGCAATCAAAAATTATCAATATCTCCATTAAAATCCCACACACCTCACTCCATCCTTCATCTCACCATCCCAACGTTAACAGGATTACATTTTATAGCATTATAGCTGCCACCAACAACAATGCTATAATACGGGAATCAGGAATCCGCTTATCATAAATTCAGGATTAAAATTATCTTTTTATATCATACGTTTATCCACCACAAAGAAGTTTGGCTGACGATTCTTGTTGATTTCGCCCACACCTCCTAAAAGGAAGCCAACGCATGTGTCCTGTCAACAACAAAAAAACAAACATCATTTCACAAACTATTTTTAAACAATCATACTCATCAAACACTCCTTATTAAATAATTTCCGTTTGAACATCAAACGTCAATCACAATATTTACAATATAGGTTATTAATTCAAAATTTAACTCTCTGCCCACAAAGTTCGAAGCCACACTCAAAAGGTGTCATTTCAAACCTTCATAAGTTATTTCCATACTGTAATATATTATTGTCAGTTTTTTACAGCTTTCTACTCAAAATACAATAATTAATTCCTAAAAAATAACTTACCTCATCACCAATTACGGCGATCAATTTCCCTTTAATTGATGAATGCACTGACATTTTGAAATACAATTCCAGTAACAACTGATCTTCAGTATAATCTCTTGTAGCCGAGTAACCACACCTCAATTAGAATATTTTCCACAATTATCTTCAATGCACAGTTTAAGACCAACTAAATTGAGAAGCCACTCACAATGTTGAGTTTTGGACTGTAGTAAAGGCTGTGGCTCAGCCTCTCACTATGTAAACACAAGTACTTCCTAAGCTCGTTCCTTTACCCATACTTGCTTCATCCTATAGAGTAGTTGTACATACATACATACGAATTGCGCCGATTGGGTAATTCAGGCGAGATTTTTGAACATTCGAGGGGATTTCAATTGTAAAATAGCGGGATTTTACTGGGATCTTAAAACTTACGGCGGAATTTTATATTTACACACACACGTTATAGTACGCATAGAAAATATTCACTGGATAAAAAGTGAAAAACGTTTCGTGTTGGTGGTAAGTGAAATGGGGGATTGTGCTTATAAGTTTTCCCTAATTTTGAAGAAATCTTCAGATTCAAATCAAGAGAAGACTAGAATGCCCATGCCCAGAGGAGGTTGCATGGAGGTCAGGGTATTTCCTAAGGGATGAAAATATATTGTAAGCATTTTGGAAATTGTGTAAAATTAGAAGGGCAATGAACGTGTGGACGAGATTTTCGTTTGACGTAGCTGTAATTTAATATGTAACTTTTACAAATGTAATAAAAATTGGTGTTGACATATTTAGAGACGGTGGTTGTGAGTTGAGAGAGAATACTGGATCAGTGGATCAGATTACTTGTGAAGACATTAAAGTACTAAACTACGGAGAGATATACGCTATACCCTTGTTTGATGAGAGGGATGTGGAATGCAGGCATCGTGTAGATATAGGGAAGACGCCAGTTAATTGAATTGGTACGTGTGATTGGAGGATAATAATTATTTAGATTTTGTAAAATACCTATGAACCTATGAATGGTGATTTACTTGATTTAGATAAGGAAATGAGGGGGTTTTATATTGCTATGGAATGCTTAACGTGAAAAGGTTTTTTTGTTTTAGTTAAGACGCAGTTTATACTGTGGAGGGTGAAAAAAATGCCACCAGTTAGAAGAAGAAGACGGGATGGGGAAGGGGGAGGTTTGCGTATTATAAATGTTCAGTCAGCAGGTGCTAGTATGGAGAACACTGTTATAGTTAAAGAGGAACCACGGTCGGACTCTGAGAGTTGTACAGAGGAGTTTGAGAGTGTTGACGTGAAACAAGAAAAAATGTCGGGGTCGGAGAAATCCATTTCGGAGTCGGAAAGCCCTGCTTGTAGTGAGGGTGAAGAGGCTAGGTCGGACGGTTCAACGAAAAAGAGATTTAAGAGAATTATTGAATTGGACGATTCTTCTGATTCTGATGGATCAGAAAGTTCGCTTCCTGTTCTCAGGAAGAAGAAATTCAAGAGGGTGAAGATTGAAAATTCTGGAGAGAGTGAGAATAATGATAGAAGAAAGCTGCGTGGAGGGGATGAGAGCCAGTCGAGCGAAACTGAGGCTTCTAGTTCGGATTCGGAATCGTCGAAAGGAGTGATCGAATTTGAATCTTCAGGTGATAGTGATGGAGATACTACCGAGAAATCCTATACTAGTAGTGAACAAGAGGAAGTCGATTGGACAGACTTGAAGAAGGAATGCATGCTGTGTAGAAACTTGGGAAGACGAGATTTCAGATATAGGAGCACTACTAACTCCACTAATTGGTAAGGTTTACTACGTTATGCTTCATCATTTTAAACTTGAAACATTTTTGAAACGTTGTGATTGCATTATTTTTATTACATACTAATTACGTTATATCTAATGTCGGACGTATTATTTACAGGTGTCGGTGTGGTGAGTGTCGAATTGTGGGACACATGAAGGATTATGATCGCATTTGCTGCAGAGAAATTAAGGATGTGGTAGAATTTTTGGATGAAGAAATGGAGGACGCGTCAAAGAAGCATCTCTGTATTACAAGCCACCCGCGTTTTGAAATCGATGTTATGAAATTTCAAGCTCTACAGAGAACCCATTATTATCGGACTGACCATTACGGGAATACAAACGCATACATGGCTTGCTGGTCGTTTATTCGTTGGATTTGGGATAAGCTACAATGGGGAAATAGAATGGTGGTTCCGGCATGTGTCACAAGCAAAATTAAAAGTGAATTTGGATGTAGCGGCGTATCTTGCTATTCAGCAGTTTCAACATGCGACAAATCCAGGCACTGTCGGCAGTCACAGTTGTGACTGAGAGGGCTGAAAGTATTTCGTTGTATCATTTTTGTTTTCTTCTTTTGTAATCTGGCAACATACGTTGCTGCATTGCTACATATTAATATTGTGGAATTATGTTTTTTGATCACCTTTACTTTTTGTCTTGTTACCCTCTAAATTGTAAGGTTTTCCGCTCAGCCAATGTGCAAAGTTTAGTGTTTAGTTAGTTAAATCAGATTAGATTTAGCAGACAGTTAAAGTTCAGCCAGCAGTTTTATTATTTCAAGGATTTATATCATGCACCAAATCCCTGACTTTAGCAAGACAAACGTTTTTGTAAAGTAAACATAATTTATAATTTTGGTTACAATAGAATCTGGTTTCGTTTATAAGATCGTAATGCATACTTTTCTCAGTACAAATTCTATTCTTCAGTGTTGTTTTTTTTGCGCTCTGTAGTGAATAATGAACGTTTGCTTAGGAACTTTGTGTATAGTTCAATATTTTTCGTTACTAGACATTAATATATTGCATGATTTATAAATACATGTCTTCTTTGTATCGTAAGTTAGAGGAGTTAGTTTTTATTATCATGACGAAATTATATTTACTCGAGAGTACTGTATTATTATTGTAATGTAAGGAACACACCAATGTACAATTAAATTTATTACAAGTTGTGATTTATAACGGAATAATAATAATTATTATGTTTAGACAAGTGAATTCCATTGGAGCCGTTGTTTGTCTAACTCGTATTAATATAATATTTCTGGCCTTCCATACCTAAATACCTTCCTCCGAACAACCATCTATAACATGAATGTTAACTCAGCTGGCGTGGTTCAAACAAAATAGGAATGTAGAAACCCTGGAGGGATGGTAGTACGACAACACTGATTCACTGATTAGGCACACCAGTGAACACATATATTTGACGGTAATAAAAATATCACCATGTTGAAAAATGAGAATTTAGCAAAACTTTAATACTTAACTATGCTTTAATACCTAATATATGAATTATGAATTGTACATATATTCTACAGTTATATTTATTTATATATATAATATATAAATTTTAAAGCTGATGGGTATTATGCTGGAACTTTTGAACTTCAAAGAATCAGTAAGAATAGGTTCAAGGTAAATTCAAATGAACTCATACATCAAGTAAATTCCGAATAGCTGCGTCTACCACGTGGAGATCATGCATCATCAACTTCCGACAGGAGATTCAAGGTCCACTTGATCATTCGTTTGATTGGCTTTCCCGTACTTGGCTCGTTCATACTCACGTACAAACTGTAAGTCATACTTCATGTCTTCGCTAAAATACGCTAACCAAGCTGCTTGTGAATACTGTTGCAGTTTACACATGAGATCCAGGAAAAAGTCGCATACGAGAGAGGCCTGAAATTAAATAATTCAAAGCCTTCAGATCAACCAATGCTAATATATAAATTCCCTATACCTAGACAAAGTTGGCAGGAAACTCCAACTTACCAAAGCAAAAAATCCAAGACCAGCACCCACAGTCAATAAAAATCGAATGGAATCAAATTTCCTTCCTTCACTTTCCACTTCGATCAAGAACTTTATGCCATAATGCTGAGTCAGGGTCCTGCGATTCTCCTCGTGATAAATTACAGACCTAGCAATTGCACATGGTCCATGTGATTGATGAATCAACACAAGTTGATTTCACATAAAAAATTACCTCTAACCGTACACGACATGTATGCTTGAATTACCGATAATTCCATCCAGGAGCTACTTTTGTATTCGCATCATCCAGTCTCGAAAATGAGTACACTGGCAAGCAATCATCGATTGTCCTACCCCAGTCGAAAGAACACTGCCATTTTATTGTTATTGAAAATATTGCTCCCTTTAATTAAAAACAAAGGCCCTGAACCGTGAACTTCATGTAATACGTAATGTAAATGTAACAATAATTAGTTACTAATTATAAACTTACCGTCAAAGCAACTTGATCATAATTAAAGCCAGCTCCCGCTACGATATCTCCTATCCGGAATGTAGGGCAGTGCGGGTCCGTTTTGGCATTATGCAAACAATTCTTAAGGTAATTCTCCGTAGCATCGCTTTTAATATTGCGCCGGACATAATTCGACCCAAAATGTGGAAACTCAATGGTATTTTTGACTAGAACCGTGAAATCCTTCGTTCCTGCTAGTAAAGCTCTGTCGTTTCCCCTTTAAGAATTTTTACATTCAAAATACTGATTATCATTAACACCCAAATTCAATTAGAATGATAATAACTAAAAAATCCTACAACTTTGAACAAACTTACAATGGAAGCACACTCCTTTCCACTGGACACCATGCATGAATTTGGCACGTTTTCGGATCGTTCGGATCCTTGTATCTATCATCCTTCACACATTTTCCCGTCATCATGCCATTGCCATTCTTCACATACTTCCCCAGTTGGCAGCTTTGGTCTCCCTTACATCTCGCCTCCGCCAAATTTGGGTTCTGAACAAATTTATCAAACTTGAATCTTGTATTTGTAAAACTCCGTCATCTAACAGGAAGACCAACATTTTTGAGACTAAAACACAATCTATGATAATCCATTACCTCAGCACAAGTTCCCCGTATTTGGTTAGGTGTAATCACTACATTAGTCATCACAAAGAACCCACCATTCTCTCCTCCATGGGCCGGAGTAACAACGTCTGAAGCATCCCAAATCCGTCGATAGAGATTCGGATTCGGCACAATCAACTCTTTATCTTCAAAACTTGGATAATATGTTCCCTTCACTTTAGTCACTACCACCGACTGTCCCGGAACCACTTCCTGGTAGCCCTTGTTGTAAGCAAGCCCATATCTGAATTAATAAGGATTAAAAAATTTCCAGTTAAAATAAATGCAAACTATGATCCTGGAAAAAGCCAGTGCAAGCAATTTTACATATTTGTAGAAAAATATCATGTCATTGGGCGAAAGTTGTGCACCCAAACGACAAACGAACATTTTAGCACTTAGTATGTCATACTTGAGCATTGCATATTGCATCTTCTCATTATATACACCTGTTCTGCTTTACTATGTCAGCGGAACTGTCACAATTAATTTAAGATTTAAAAGCAAGTAATTATTAGTTAAAGAATAGTATGACTTACCCGCCAATATAACCCAAAATAACGATAACAATCACAAAATAAGTGATTCCCAAGCACTTACTCGGTATTTTGACGACTCGAAGAGTGCTGTACATACACACCATTTTTCCTCTCAACCGTAAAAATCGTAGCAGAACAAAATTCAAAAGATGCAACAAAAATAACTATGTATTAGCAATCTAAACAAATTATTATGACCTCATCGGCATGATTAAAGTAAATGGGTGTGCGTAAATGACTAACTCTGCAGGCACAAAAAATCCTCTCTGTATTTCAATGCCCCAATGTTACTGCTTCTAAGTACAAATATATATATATATGAACCATTGGGAACAAAATATATACGCAAGTCAAAATGTACTTTCTAAATACAAGAAGATTATAAATTATGCATTATGCAACTTTAACTTCACTTCTTTTGCCTCTTGTTCCTTACTTTGGTAAATAATACAAACTGAGTGATTTTTATCCTGACCGCTCAACAGTTTAATGGATGTCCGCAGACCAATCTTGAATGGAAGAAAGGAGATAATGCTTGAGCGAACAAGAACAACTTATGGTCCACAAGCTGTGGATTGTGGATGTGACAGAATAGCAATTGCTTGAATAATTTGTAGACCCTGCCTTCAAGACTGTTTTAGACCTACACGGAAAATATCCATTTAAGGAAAAATTGTAGTCTTAAACAATATTTAGAGCATTTATTTTTTTGTAATCAAATGTAGCTAGTGATTTCATTGTAACAAGTAATATGAAGTTTAGAAATTACTGTTTTCAACAAAAAGGTAATTTATTTCATCGAAAGTATTTTCTTGGGGAAGAAGCCTTCATGGAACATTTATATTTTTATGTTACGTGTAGTAAGTAAACATAGATAAACATAAACCGCTGTTGCTGAATTGGTGCTTTGATTTCATGTGTGAAGTATTTATTCAATCGCAAACGGAAAGTCAACATTTGTTGTTTTTTTTCTCATATAATAGAGCACTGATATCTAAAATACTAGGTCCCTAGTCATTCGCTTCCGCGGGTGGACAAAACCGAGTCAAATAATTTTTTGTAAATAATAAATACACTATTGTAGTAATTTGGTCTTCATTATGGCAAAGACTCTATCACCCGACATTTTGGATGCCTGCTAAAATGGATGCGGTGGTATCTGGAATCAATTGACACAATCATATTTTTTATATACCACACCAAATTACTCATTTGAAGGCCTGGATGCGTTGCTTGGATTACATCAAACAGCGAGAGTTTTCTAATTTTTATAAAAATATTTTCAATGGGATTTAATTGTAATATTGGGCAATTATTATCGTATTATCCGAAACAATATAATATTTGTTGCTATTATGCACAGTTAGAACTACACCTTTCATCTCTATATACGTGAAGCCATTATTTGGATTTTTTAAATCTTTTCAACGACGTTCATTATTGAAACATGAAGCGTAAGCGTAAATGGATAAGAGGGCAGGCCAGCGACTCACGATATCATCATCAATGGATTACTGGTGTTGGTGTTTGATGAACGTTGAAATGAGGGCGGTTAAAGCGGCAACGTCAATACTCTGGGTTTATGAAGTCTGAGGTCGTGGTCGTGGATCATTCCAGATTCCAGATAATTTCCCTGCGAGATAAGTAAAAGGAGTTTCACTGTGTGAAGTGAGATTAAAAGCTTGTAACTGTTAAAATTGTAAATATTTATAAATTAAAACATTGGCACTCATTTTATAATAATTCATTTTATTACGATTACTACAGGCATATGATACTAATACATACTTTTGCTTGCAGACACTTGAAGGCCATTTAAACTAAGATTGCCTCGCTATTGATTTTTTCTACTCAATTTTTCTACGACTATGACTAATCACAAATTTGTCTATCACATTTATGTTTTTTGTATAAATGTTTTTCATTTCACCCCCTTTTTCTAAAAGAACAAACAATTTTGTTATACTCACCTGATTTGAAAAAATATCACCAAATTCAGCTTTTATTTTTAAACAAAATTGATTCTAACCTGGCATACTTTGCAAAACATATTGGTGAATTTATACTTTCCTTCTCCCCAAAACCTATAGTCAAGCTTTTCCAATTTTCGTCAAAATTTTCACCAGGTCGGGATAAAATAATTCACTTAATGCAGCATTTTCAGAATTTTCGAAAATATTTCCACTTTCCTTCAAAATTCTCGAAAATTTTACTCGAAGCTTTAAAAAATTCAAAATTAAACAAAACACCTTCGAGATTTTGTACCCCCCAATAAAATTTCGCCCTCTCCAGTTCTACCCTAAAACCGTCACATAAACCTACTCTAAACATACGCGCATTTCATGCAGAGTTTTATGTCACCTTGCTAAGTTGCTTATCAAAGAGTTGGGTATAGACAAATAAATAAAATAATGTCATGCCATATTTTATGTAGAAAGGATTTCAGGTAAACCACGGCTGGAGATAAAGGGATTAGAAAATTTTAGTTGCCTATGAAGAAACGAGAATGACAAGTAAGCAAGTAAGCATACACGTAGACTTTATCGTTTATGATAAAGTAAATACACTTGCCGGCATATTACCGATTGCCAAAAATTATGTACATAACTATTTCTACAGTTTATCTCTTCCTTCATTGACAACTAACAGGCTGGAACTTAATGATAAATACCATATTTGATGACTAAAGAAGAATAAATTATCGATGGATCTTAATGTGACGCTAATTGCAACACTTGCTTACGTCGTCACTTCCAAGTGTTTGATTTAGACATTAAAGCACATTTCAGCTAATTAATGATTCTTTCTGTCAAATTGCTATGCCTGTCATCTCTCATAATTAATTAACAGAGTTGACTCAATGAAATGACCAAGTCGTATTGTGAGGCGTACACTTCATGCAAATAACTTCCGAGATTACAGGGAAAGCTCGGCGTTACATGTTTTACTAAAAATCTCCTTCCATTCCTTAGGTTCCTAGAAATTTCCCACTCTCCTCTCATTTCCAATAGAAAGTTGGAGTAGAATGGAACAACTTGTGAAACAACCGTTTTTATTTTTCTCTGAAATCACCAATTTCAGATTTACTTCTAAATCTGTACTAGAAAACTACTACCCCTTGGCAATTTTTGGACATATCTGTGGTTTCTTCCCTATAAAAAATATCTTGCTCAGATATAAAGGAGTGAATTCCCTGGAATTTCAATTTTTATCCTACCCCATCCTCTATACTATCATATTGAATTTGATCCTCTATTTCTTTACGATCGAAGCCACTATTACTTTCTACAGAGGATCCTTTAGTTTTCAATTCTCGACGGATGATTTTGCTCTAAAAGTATTTTTCTTCGCGTACTCCGCTTCTAAAATTAGCATTCATTTTGTCACCATTTTGAGAGCAACAAATATCATTGGGTGCTTCAAATCAATAGAAAATTATGATTTACAATTTGGATACAAAAATAACACTCTTATATTGAATCGCTACGTTGTAATATTTTTGGCTGGGACCTTCATGAGTGCAATTGTCAACTTATTTGCTACTTTCATGAATACTTGGAGCACTGTTATTGAAAATTATGTATTGAGTGGGAAGGGGAACGTTGAGAGATTTTGGTCTTTAATTATTCTACCAGAACCCTTCATGGTTACTGTGTTAGGATTGATTACGCATGTGATTGCAGAATCTGCAATCTTCTTTTCACAGAGCACAATCGCTTACATTGTAAATTGTATTTGCGATAGAGTCCAAGCTATTGAGAAGGAGATTTTGGAAATTCATGGTAACTTTTTCGCACATCATCATACGGAGGATGATAGCAGAGAGGAGGTGAGGCGAAAAGAATCTGATACTGATAGTGAAGGAAATAGAAATAATAGGGTCACTACAATTTGGATCCAGCCTACACAAGCTAAGATTATGGCCGACCAGAATTCTACCAATGAGTTAAAGCGTTGTTTGAGAAGAAACGCGAGAAGATTTGTAAGATTAATGGACGTGGTCCAGGACTTGAACTTGGTTGCAAATGAAATAATCGTGATTGTTTCAACGGCTTCAACCGTTATTATTGTGTCTTGTTGCTACTTGATTGTCATGTTCTTCTCACAGTGGAATGCAACCACTGCACATATTCTGCGGGGGGTACATGTTCAAAATGCGAACGCGATTGCGGCTTTAACTATCATTTTAATCGTAGCTCTCACTATCGGAAGACTCATTAATTTTGCGAATACTGGAGAAAAATTGCAAAATTCCGTAAGATCTATTTAAAATTCTAAGAAAATTTGTGGAATAATTACTTTTAATGTAAGATTGCATACCTCCCTATTAAAGGTAACAAAACTGGGGAACTCCCTCAAAAAATTTGACCACACTGATAATCCTGAGATAAACCGATATTGCTGCTATCTTTGGTATTTGATCTCCAGTGCGGATCCAAGTCTAAATGGTTGTGGATTTTTTCGGTTGAATCGGGCAGCTCTGACATCGGTAATCAGAAAAAATTTTTTTTTTGCTAAAAGCAGAATACATAATCAGATGCACATTGGTATGTTTTGCAGATTCTTGCTCCGGTGATTACATTCATCGTGATCTTAGCCCAATTTCGAGTATCTGATGTTCAGCTCTCCACTAGTCAAAATGTAACAATGATGAATTCTTATTCTTAATTCATCAAACAATTGATGAGGGGGGGGGGGGGAAGAGTTCCTGTTGAAAGTAGTGTCCATTTTATCAAGAAGTTGATCAACGCTTTACTTCTGTGGATATGTAAATGTTTGCACAACTGACCATGAGTTTTTGGAGCAAATCATGACCAGCTAGGTTTGATTTGCAGCTCATTCTTTGATTGAAAAAACTCAATTTGTTCCTTACAATATAATGTATATTATGTGCAAAATAATTAAGAATATTCCTTTGCGAAAATTAAAAGAGATAGTAAACTTGAATTTTAAACTATGTGTATATACGTAAGTGAATTTATTTTATACTTCGCTTTCTCGTATTCATCAAAAAAGTTGACATAATTATAATCATGACGACAATTCACATATTATATTTGAGTATACGTAATAGTGTTTATGCAGTGTGAACCTTTGAAGTACTTACAAGCATACAAATGATTTTTCACACGCACGAAAATTCCCAATGTAACATTTCGTATGGCTAAATAATTATGTGGTCGATTTTAAGAATTTATAACAAGTTGTTTACATAAAATGATAAACATTTATTATAATAAAATCCCTAATATTACAGCACTACAGATTTATATCTAAATGTGAGTCTGTTTAGTTACGTCATCACATGATCACATAGAACGAACAAATTGGGCACATTTATTTTATTCTATTGTGTAAGAAGCATTATATTAATAATAAATGTACTTCGCTAAATAATTAACGCGCGGAAATTATTACGTTTCGGAAATAATATTTTTGTAAACTTGAAACGCAAGACAAGTGTTGTAACAAACCACTTATTATTAGACGTGTATGTGTATTCAAATGGACAAATGACTTAAACACTGCATAGAAATCTAATAATTAATTACTATTTGGTGTTATGTATTGATGCAAGTATTTAGAAATTCACTAGGTAAACTGCCAGTTACATGTTCTGGCTGAACCTCTTATTACATCATAAATTACTCACTAAGTTTACTCCTACTTAAAAAAGGCAACGGGATAGATCATACAATAATAACAGCAACTCCTTCGTAATAAAAATCAATATGTTTAGTCCTTACATATAACAATTTGACTTTCACGAGTTCCCTGCAGGCAGATTGGATTGGAGAAAGTAAATTTATAGGATACAAACTTAGTCTCTATCATGCGAAACACAAGCAGAACTATCAACCCTTCTGTTCTTTAAACTAATCCCTATAGAATACATCACTAAGGTAAATAAATTAAACGTTGACTTGAACTACTGCGCAGAACATTCTTATACATCTACACACTTCTGGCTTTTATACTTGTAAATACTCGCGATAAATACTACACTGTGTACAAATTCTAGAATCCGAAGAGATGTCGATTTGAAGTAATATTTATTGTTTAACTACACAATCCATTAACTGGTATTCTTTTGACCGCTAAAAGTAATTCCATGCAAGTTTATTTTCACTGCTATTGACACCTCAGCATAATAGCTTCGAAAACAGGATTACATAATCATAATGCTTGCAGAAATTCAGTCGCGCTAACATCAAAAGCTTGATACTTTATTAGGTATTATTCCTATAAGTGGATAAAACTTATTATGGTAATGCAAACGAAATAGAAAGTGTACAAACCTATGGTTCTTAGTTACTTTGCACTGCACAATTTTTAAAATACGAATCTCGAATGATAGCAGTGTCCATACACATTTCGCTGAGGCAATGTGATGATAATAATTTGAGAGAAATTATTATTTCATGTATTTTTTCTTACTAGCAGGTCACCTTGGTGTATTTACAATATGTGCATTTAAATTTTACACAAGAAAGGTACAGTATTACCATCAATTCATTACGAGTTTACCATAGTTTCCTTAATTTTATTTCTAAAATATAAAGCTTTACATATAGGATACATATGTGTGTATCATATTATGCTGAAATATGCTTCACTCTATAGATTTCACAGTGGATAAAATCACAACGTTTGAGGGTATTATGCACAGAAATCCTACGCTAACAATAAATGAGTGGGCTACGATAAATATGTGTTTATATGTACAAGTACAATATCATTTCTAGGGATAAATAATTGTATAACAGTACTTTCCCCGAATTCAGTATATACTTTATGAACCTGACCTGACAGTAGAACTATTTTACAAAACTGTATTCACCAAAAACGGAAATGTAGAGACAGACAAATAAAAACATGATGTAACTCATCAAGAACGAAAATTTTATATTCAGTTCTAAAAAATGTATCTTAAATGAATGGAAAATCTCTGCAAAATTGTATTTTTAATCAAAAGGTATTAACGCTCAAATACCATAAAAAACTGAAGTTATTCCTATATGACTGGAATACAAGTCATGGTATAAATATAATTTTTCCTTCTGTGAAAACACTCCCCACCAACTTGTTAGCTGGCAGAGCGTTTTGCAAAAGCGTTAGAAAATTCAAACTTGGTTTTAAGATTATACTAATAAGAGTTTGTAGGTACGCAGCAAATGTTTAACTAATATAATACAAAAATTCAGAACAGTTCAATGGACTTTAGAAAAAATGCAACTGAAGCCGACTTAAAAATTCTGTCTCTAATAGCAATAGTCACATACTGTCAGTTGAAAGTTGAACACAGTGTAACATATTAAAATCTCCATAACCTACGTATACGTTTACTAACATGATTTCCTTTGTTTCATAGCTACAGCTACTACAGCATTTAATCGTTTAAATCAATCGCTGTGGCCAAAAAATTCAACATTTAACGGCTCTGTGACGTTATTAAAGAAATGCTTTTCGCTTTGAAGACCATAGGCACATGTAACATATTTAATTTTCTCGTCATCTTAAAAAACAAAACTATGATCCAAAAGACGCAATATTTCAAAACAAATTCTAGTTGATCCTAGGTGAACTTTTTTTTATCCTCAGGAACCTAACAGTCGGAGTTTAGGAAATTAATTCGAACAAGAAAGCTCTAACCAAGAAATTGTTGCAACTTGTTTTTCCATGAGGTTTTCTTACCTAAAGCTATGAAACAGAACAATACGTGATTTAATTTGAATACCATATTTTTAGGTTAAATTATTCCTTAGTCTTGTTGTCATTTATTATTATGTTAATAGGTATATGACTTGTTTTTAAGCTATCCAAACCAAAACTTCTTACAATCAAATAGAATTTATTGTAGTAGTTTATAAGGTAATAATAGCAATAATTAAAGTATCGCAGGGTCTTGTGGAATCAGTGGGGCTGTTGTCTGAGTTGGGGTTTGACCACCTTGTGGAGGGTTCTCAAGATCAATCAGATCGGAGTCTAAAACTCCTTGACGTCTCACTTTCGTCTGCCGCTCCGGAATGAAGAGAGCTACTGCGATGGCGAGCATTACCATTAATGATCCAAAAACAAATGGGGGTCCGGGCATAAACTGTAAACAAATAATGGATCATCATATTTTAACTTAATTGATCATATCGCTCGATCTCGTTCCCCTCCCCACGTAACCACGACGCCAAAAGCAGTATCACAATACACAACTCACATAGGCGGCTAAATGATGATCGTAATAAGGAGTAGTTACATTAGCACCATGGGGATTCTCTCCGTGGGATGCACCTTTATTCGGGTCTTCGGCCGGGTCCATGTTTATATCGATGTGGAAAAAGTAGAATACTAAACCGAAAAATGCCGGTCCCAATCCATTGCATAAACCTCGCATTCCAGTGATCATTCCTTGCGCGAGCCCTGAATAAAACAAGTAAATTAAATCTCTATTCTCATAATAATCCAAATCAGTTAAACAGCCAGTTATTTACATCATCTTTAATACTCCCTTCTGTAAATATCTTGGATCATAGAAATGCCAGCACTCAATAGCTCCACTTCATCACATTGCATAAAACAGTACAAAACAAAAGTACTTCCTATGACTTGTTTAATGTGTAAGATTGACACAAATACGTAGTTGCAATGTCGGCAATGTGTAAACAACTGCTTGGCGAGGCAATTCTTGTAATGATGTTGGTCTAAAGGGAAGCTTTCAAAGTATGTATATAACGAAGTAAATATCAAAAGATATCCACACAACAAATCAACATACCCTGCTTGTCGGGATCAGAATGAGTTGATACAAATGCAGAGATGGCTGGATAAGTAATGCTCGAAATAGCAGCTAATATGCCGGCTGCCCACATCATCCTGCAAAAACAAAATATCAATTCTGTATTACTGAACATGAAAGCAAATTTAACTCTCCAATATTTAGAAGAGACCAATTAAATGAATGCTAGTAGTCTAAAACAGTGTCAAAATCACGCAAAACTTACCAAGTCTGAGATCCAAAGCCATACCAGGCTAGCTGAGCCATTTCAAATAAAAGCCCAACAACTATTGTCTTCCTTGGTCCTATGTTTTTCATGAGAAGACCCAAGACGGCAGTTTGGGCAACGACTGACATAATTCCAACGACTGCAACCACAAAATCCACTTAAATTGTAAACACCACTCAGAGACCTCCAGGATTTACAATACAATTTTCTAGAATGGTATCATTATGCAAAAGTTCATCATGCATCACGTACCTGCTATGAACATTGCAACAGCCTCAGCTGTAAAACCAACAACGAGTTGAAGGTATACGAAGAAACACGAATACTGACCCGCCTAAAGTGCAACAATAAAATTAAACCATTCATTAAATTCTAGTAGTATCACGAAATTGAAAGTCTATCAATTTTACATCTACTGCAAAGCTTTACCCGCACCAGAAAATAGCGAAATGGACATTAAATCGCTGAATACAACCCAAAATTTTTAAACTCACTTCAGGTAGGTATGAGAGAAGAACTGTGACGCATAGCAGCAGAATTGTTTTATCCTTGCCCACTTTCCTAAGAGCAGCAAAAGGATCTGCTTGTTCCCATGCCAAAGGTGCCCAAGCTGAAACTCGTAACTTCTGCGGAAGTGATTCTGGGACGGCCACAATAACGAATAAAACGTCCAGTAGCTGTAAATAAACATAAATGGTTAAAATTTGCATGGTTAAACACTACCAGATGTTGGAGCAGTTCAATTCAAGCAAGACATTTCAAGCAGGCCATTCTCCTGCAAAGCCTCAAAGACCGCGAAAGAAATTTTCCTTGACTCGCTACAAAAGAACCGCAACAAAAATCTTCATATCAAAACAGTAGCTTTCGGATCTCATCGGCGAGCTCATGGACGTGATCTCGCAATCATACAGCTGCACTCATATATATACATACATAATTTACGTGATCTCATGTAAATTCATAATATGTCTGGTTATTACTGCAATAGCCGTCGCGAGGGCCACAACCGTTTCTCTGCCGTAGGACATCGTAACATAAGCACCAAGAGCTGGTGAGGTCACCATGGAGGCTGCAAATGTTGCTGATACTAATCCGTAGGCCGCGGAACGTTCTTGTTCTCCTGTAAAAATACATAATGAAACACATCAAAATTTACAAAAACTGCCACAGACGCTTCGATCTATGCAGATAAACTAACATCATGATTCTCGGTGTTGGAAACATGAAAATACGCATACAAGATTGTAGTCATATACTTAAATCCCCACGCTTCTTTTTTAGTGTGTTCTTGTAACGAGCCAATGGCCTACAAGCATTACATACTAAATCATACGACTTGGAGAAAAGTCAAGTACTGGATGAATACTGGATGAACTTGTCAACTCAACCATGCCTTCATTCAGTTTTCTCAACTTTATGAACCATGCATGCGACCTCCAGGGAAACTTTGCCCTTTCAACATACCATCGAAACCTCATCATCGAGATGTAGTAACAATCCATCACATACTTCATACTTCTCACGCCGTAACTTACGGTCCGTAAGTGAATGTGATTTGGACATTCAAGCTGATTAAGTAATACTTGCATTATATTTGGTTCTTCCTTTTGCAAACCAGGGCGGTTGCTTGTGAACTTCAGTTGAGTTACTTGGTTCAAGAAATGCCATTTCCAAGAGTTATCACTCTTGGCAATATTCCAAAACTACGTATGTAGTATGTGAGTACACACTTAGTATGTACGCAAGGATCAAAAGCATAGTGATCATGCTCATGGGAGCATTTATAACCAAGTACATTCATTTATAATTGTCCTTTTCCTCATTTGATTGCATCATTACCATTTGAAGCTAGCTTCAACAAAAATGGGAGTTGTTCCAAAACCGTCTCAGAAATCGTACCAAGCAAACTTGCGAAAAGGGAATTGACGCTGAGATAAATAAAACTGCCAAAGAGACTCTTCAAGAGTCCAAAGAGCAGGTAAATATAATTATAAACTGTATCCAAGGCTGCCTGGAGGAGGAAGATGAGACCGATGTTATTTTCTTTCACAATCTTCCGTCACGACCAACTCAAGCAGATAGTATAGGCAATAAGTTATTTCTCCATAATAATATCCACACTTCTATTTTCTATCATATATGTTTCTCTCTAATTATTAAAGATTAAAGGAAATGTCGCCTACAAAATATAACAGTGTCTCCTACAAAAATTCAAATCGACGGCAAGGAATCTCTTATTTTGTAGGCACTTGCTCGTGTCCAAATCATGAAGAAATTTAAGTTGAAAATTCTACTTTGACAACTGTCACGTAAAACCTATTTCCAAGTATAATGCCAGGAGTTTACAACAAAAAAATATTATTCTAAAATAACCCAGCAAAAAAATATGTTCCAATTGTAAAATAAAGCTGTCACTAGGGGAGGATGTAACCAAGCGCCTCTCTTCCAATTTAAGAACTCTTCAGAGTTTGTCGAGTATTCTCTCTGTCTATCTTTCTTAACCTTCGCCAAATTGTACTCTTATAGGTTTGAGTCAATACCAACCAGGTGCAGGTTACATGAAATCCCATCATGTATCCATTCATCTCCTCAAGCACAAGTTTTGACAGACGGTATTCCTCAGTTTTGACAAGCTATTATGATGCTTATACCGAACTCACTCAATACGAGTTCGAGTCAAAACGATCCTCCACACAAGCTTTTCTATTAGAAACAAACATGAGGGATTGTCCTGAGTCTGCTCTGTGTGTTATCGATGGAATTTTATTTCACCAATCCTGCGATGCAATTGAGAAGCTCCTTTTTTATTTTTGTGCTGGATGCTTCAACAAATACATGACAAACATAAGTAGAAATGATTATATTATGGATAACTGCATATAACGCCCTGAAGTGGCGTGCTACTTTTTCAGGAGACAGTGTGTCAAACTCTTCAAGTTTTCCAAGTATATAGTGTCCGTGGGATACGGGGGATATGATTGCGTGAAGTGAGTTCTTTTCGTATTGAAAGGTAAAAGACTGCTGCGGCGACAAGGAAATTTCCTGGCTCTGTGAATTTAACATTATCTTATGAGGCTGTGCAAACACACTTCTTATACGAAAACTATATCATTGCGAATACCACTCTGTGAATGTAACCTATAGCTACAGCACGTGCTCAAATTATGTTCCCATCACATAGCGTAGAATTTATATTAGGCTATGCAGAACGTAAGTATCGTCATCGACTTTCGACGTGTGTGTCTGAAAGTATGCATCGTCTTTTTTAGGTCGGTTGGTCACTGACAAGGAGAAAATGGTTTGGTTTTGTACGTAAACCCCACATTTTCCAAAAAATACGGAAATGTTCGTATTTTAGCTATGCTCATAGTTTTGGTGTAATACTTAAGTACTTATAGGGTTGAATGCTGGCCTTACTGTCCATCAGGTTGCTACAAAAAACGAACATTTCCTTGCCCCGATAACGTACTCACGCTAGGCCACCATTGCCGTTGCTAATAATTTAGTATGTTTAATGCATAGATCATACTTTTCAAGTTCCTCTACGTGATCTTTCTAAGCTCCGGAGAATCATCAACGGGGGTGTAATCAATGTGTGTTGAGAACTTTAAGAAGATTTATTTAGAATCCTTACCTGGAGTAACATCAGCAACGTATGCAAACACAACGGAAAAGGTGACAGCAAAAACGCCCGAAATGGAAATCATCGCAAAGTACCACCACGTATTTAACTGCATCAGTGGAATGGGTGCGCATGTGAAGAATACCGTCAAAATTAAAAATAACTTCCTTCCCCATACGTCAGACAGAGCTCCGATCAACGGTGCACTTAAAAATGACAAAAGCCCCTGAAAATCACAAAAAACCATTGGCAAATCATTGATTTCTCCTTCATAATTATCATCGTCATCAAATGGATCCTAAATAGCCTCAAAGCACAACTCACTTCAAAACGTTTCTCCAATTCAATCCACAAAATCCTCCCAACATAACGCTCATAAAAATAAATACATGTAAACTACAGATACGAAAGTTACTATGTAATTCTTTCAAGGGAATCCATCAAACTAGATTTTACCTTAATTCCAACTATCAGTCCATTCATAAGAAAAGTATGATCAGGGAAAGTCTCATTGAGTACCTGAAAAGAAAAGAAACATTTCATCAACCAATTACACAAGCTTTCATTAACTTCCAAGCAACATCCAACCTAATGTGCTTTTCCATTTATCCTAAGGAAGAAGGATACATTAAACAAATTTGAGTAAAAACAGTAGCAGTAACATACTACAAAAAAATATTGATTCTTACTGCTATCATAGGAGTCGTTAGGAGACCCCAGGCGAAAAATTCGAGAAAAATAACAACCAGGGCATGATGAACGGACGGTTCTCCAATTCCTGAGCCCTGTAAGTAGACAATAAACGAGATTAGCACACGAGTCGATTTCGACAACAGCATAAAAACTATCCACCCATATATTCATCTCATTCCTTTCTCTGTTCCAGCCAGCCACCGGATTCCAGCCCATCCATTTACTTTATATAGATTGGGCAACATTACGTCTTAGGAAAACCACGTTCCAATCCAAACTTCTTTCCATACACATTCGATCAGCTGTAACGTCATTATTACAGCCACAGCAACTGGAATTGCATTCCATCGCTGTTTTTATTAGATCAACTACGCTATTATTCCACATCGGAATGCGAATCGAGCAGTTGCAGTAATCAAAAGGTGTAATAATGCTATTAATTCCACTGGGTGTCGGAGCAATAGTTAAGAGTCATGGATATAACCAAGACCTTTTCAACGCTTAGATTCGCTTGTGCTACTTTCAATAAGGACTGAAATCGCTAATCCGTAAGTATTAGTCCATAGCGTGTATAAAAGTGCAATCATTAGCATTCAAAATCTTCCCCTGCCCTGCTTAAATTGAAATCATTTCCTTGTGTGAGCTGGAATAAATACATGCTGAAAGTGAATTCGATTTCAAATCCTTCCCAAAATGCATTTCCTGTCGAGCGTATGTCATCCTAGCAACCTATATACGGACACAGCTACGTATGTATTACGCTTATTACTACACTACAAAAGGTTAAATGCAAAGAAAATATATTACCAATGCACAGGTCATGATTCCTTTAAAACCTTCCTTTCCACACTTCTGAGCCCTTTCCCTTCCCAAGTATTAACGACGAGGATTGAGGTAAACAAAATGTATTCTCAATCCCAACAATCATAGTCACCACTCTTTCAAATAGCACCTTATCAGTATGCTCGTCAGATAGACAGAATACTAAATCAATATTTGTAATTTGTAGCGTCAACGAATAACGATTTGAATTTCTGTATGTACTTAAACTTTGATCCTAAAGATATATACAGTAAAGATAGATAATTTTCTACGCGGAAAAAGGAAAGACACAGCTGATATTTTGGCCTTAATCCATGGATAAACAAAATATATTTTCTGTTAAACTTTTCAGCACTATAGCACCAATTCCTTACTTCTACCAAACATAGAGCCTCAAAACTTCGCCAATCAATGTCATTTGAATTTAACTCCCTTTCTTGTAGTTTTAGATATAAATACCACAGGCAAAATCGTGTCGACGTCTTTTCCCTCAAACTTGAGAGTTCATACTTTCTAAATAACAGCTGATGCAGCTGCAATGACGACAAATGTCAACCATCACCCACATGAGGTAGCTTAGTTTAATTTATGAAATTCGCACACAAGGAAGAGTTTTGGAGGCAGGCTCCAATTAGCCACATATTACAAATTCAAGCACAGCTTTTTAAGGAACATTTCCAATTCTATACACAAGTTCCACAAAATTGCGGAGTGCTTATCATTTTCAAGCAACCTTTTTCCTTGTAAACAAATTATATCAACGTGGTTTATAGCTTCAAAAATACTAAGCCGCTCCTGCGACCAACCAAAAATCCTTGAACAACTATTCAATTTCGAAAAAAACTCTCAACTAAATTCTCAATTCAATGAACAACGAGTTCTTTTCACAGAAAAGTCAGGACTGAAGGACGACTTCAAAGGAAGATATTTGATTTTACAGTGTAGCATAACTTCTCCCACTAGCACTATACAACAAATAATTTTGTTCTATATTATAAATATACTTAATAAAGGGAAACACGTCGTCGAAGCAAATCAAGTAAATAATATGGAACTTTGAAGAGAGTAACGGAACATACTACACTATGTTACAAATTCTCTTTCACAAATACATTTTTGTATATTCAAAGGGTGTAGTGTCAACAACGTTAGAAAACGATGAGTAAATGAATGGAAATTTCAAAATGAGAGAGAGACGCAAACTGGAGCAAAGATGCTGTGATTCGTTGTCTCTCCACTCTGCTGTGCAACTAAGTCATCCCATCAGGTTCTCTCCAAGACTTCAACCACCAGCATATAACATCGAAGCTGAAACATCCCTCTGTTATACTAGTTTTCTATACATTCTAAGAATTCCCCATATGCGAGGAAAGCAGCAACGGCAGCAAGCTCTCCTCTCTCTCTCTCCCTGCTACCATAGGATCCTACTCTTCACGTCATAGCAGCCTACCACTTTTTTCTCTATCCCAAACAACAAATACCCAGGCAAAGGCTTTCCAACTTTCCTCCTTCTTCCATATCCATACGTATATGTTCTATTCTGCTAGACTCCTACACCTCAGTCATTCAAGCTATAATATGTATACTTTACATGCATACTTACACCGGATCCATCGAACCTCTAAAATTCACGTTTGTATTATTGATACCCTTCTTTTAGACCAGTAGCTTTACTATATACTAGTCACAGTAGCACAAGTTAGAAATAAATGAAAGAACCTAGAGAGATGAAATCAGTTGTTAGTCCAAATCTGGACAAGCCTTCAAAAAAATTCATATGCATGAATGCATATTTTAGAACAATTGAGCGACGCCAATCTACTGTTTAGTCCCGGCACTACATTTTTATGCCCTTAAATGCTGACAATAATCCCTCCCTGCCCTGGAAAAATACACGAGTCTTAACATTTTCTTTCCTTAACCGTGAGAGATAAGCTAAACATATCCTTGATAGTTTCTTGAACCACCATAAATATTCCGGGTCCATTATTTACACATGATCGATTTCTTCCGTGAGGCCAGTCAGATTGTCACACCAGTTTAGACTTAAAGTCCTACACCACATCGCACAACTATACACTTCCACTCATCTACATCGGGAACTTACTAGGCATAGCGTATACGACATTGTTAACCTTACTAAGAAAATATTATTGCTATGTTTGTAACAATAATAAGTCTCCATGACTTTCCTACAATTTCTAACACATTGCACACACATTACACCGGTAATTCATCATTCATCATAACACAGGAGAAACTCGCGTAGCATATTTTAGCCATATCCTTGTTTACTTCTTCCACTTTTGTTTTTGACATTTCGCCCCAAAGAATACATACATGTACTCTTATTACTATGTAATAAAAATAAGCCAACATATCTATACATACGACGTAAGCCATAGGTCTCCTCCTACTGATATTTGATATTTCGAATGTTAGCAAAAAACATTAAAGCTCAAATCATGCAAATACACATCATAGCATGAATAACAAAGGAGGCATTTAAGTGTAAAGCCATAACAATGTAAAACAAGCTAAGGGAACAATCGTAAACTTTCATCACCTTTAGAAATACATATATGTATATATAAATAGATACGCAGCACAACTTTATAGCATTACACTATTGTACAAACACATTTTTATAACAAGTTTTATAATAAAATGTCTAATAAATAAGCAAAATAATAATTGTGTGCAGAATTTTTTATGCAACTATGCGAAAATTTTAACATGAAATCTCTTATGTTATTGTGAAAGGGGAAGACAGGGGTACAAAAAAGGTGTAACTCGTCGGGCCTCATGGGCTCCCTGACCTTGAGTGTGTACCCCACGATTCACAATACTCCTCGTATACCTTGACTAACTACAGAAAACCATTAACATCATTCCTATTATTACAACAGCATGGCTTGGCTTATGGCAATTTAGCATAAATACATATACCAAAGCTCTTATTATTTAATCTCCATGCACACTCTTCTTAACTATGCAAACATCTGCTGCATACTACTTTTTGGACACGGATCGCCGAAAATAATTCTTATGGTAAATGTGTGTGGACTACAAGGTGAAAAAAGGTAAAAAAGGGAAGGAATTGCAAAAACTTTCTTTAAACCAAAGGAATTATAACAGGGGAAATATGTTCCGTATCCAGACAAGTTCAGACAACTTCTCATTCTTACTCGGATAAGAACATACTTTTTTAATTAATTTTCTCTACCAGCTCTGTATTACTGACAAGGAGAAGCTATTCCCTACATAAGGCAGCCCATAGGTACCTAAGATCTAAGTCGGTCAAAAATGTTTTTAAAAATTCTATAACAATAACATGGGTATGTACCTATCAAATGAGTTTAAATTTTATAAGATGATTTATTATAATGCACTGCATATTACTGCATCTCACACTCATGTCTTGTATCTTCCCGTTGGCTTAACCTCACCCCACAAACCTAGTCACACTCCGCAACCACTTCGAGAAAATGAAGCAATAAATACATGAAACTAGTATCTGCATAGCAAAATACTTATTAATTAAGATTCCCCAAAAGTATGGGGGAGCTTACAAGTTAGTAAATTAAAACACAATTTTCCACATGTCTCATCGTTGCAAATTAAAAGTTGAATCATCACTCCCGGACCCGCTCGCCCGAGTAATTCATAGGAGGAAACGTTTTGATATACAAAAGGGCTAATACTACTACTATAAATACATACATGAATAAGACGAAGCTAGAGAGATAGGGCCAAGAGGAAAACCGAATTAACTTTGGATTCTTCCGCACGATTTGATTTGACAAATTGCCTTCGAATTACAGAAAAATGTTTTCCAACGCAAGGAACCCAGTATCAGTGTAAAGACGAACCGAGCCATCCCTACATAAAAATACCGCACGGTCCCCTTTAGGTTCTTTCATCCACGACCTAATTTCCTGCCGAGTCTATTTCATCACCAGGATATTTCCCCGCACGCCTCTATATTTGTCAATACCGTATACCGTCTATATATGTTGTCTATGTTAGATAGCAAGTTGGCGAATAATATCAACGACATGCAAACGGAAAAACGAACGTGAGCAGTGAGCGATGAGGTCCAAAAAACCGAAAAAATTGAGCTAGCTCTTTTGTAATTTTTGTACTCGTTGTTTATGTACGTACACACTCTCAAGAAAACTACACTTCGCCCTAACCGCACAGCAAATAATTTCAAAAGCATAATACATAAATATTAGGTAAAGGTCTGCTCCTGCTCTCGAATAGGAAGCACATACACATGCTAAAGTCTACATACTATTCTACCCTGCCTGCCTATCCATGCCTCGTAGTGTCATAGTAATATAAACATACTACTACAAAATATACTGAATGAATGAATTCAGTAAATTTTATAGAGGACCTCCATCAGGCATAAAAAAAACCTACCCAAGGATGGTGTAAATAGAAATATCATGCAAAGAATTACTTTTTCTTCCTATATCTATACAAACATCTACATACAAACAGACAAAATAGCCCTTAACATACATATTGACATAAGACTTTGAAAGGGCAATTTTTAAAACGTAATCCAACTTCCGAATCTTTTCCTTTCAAACTTCTGGAGCACATATCTACTTCCACTATTATAACTTCACACTACCACACCAACATCTTCTGCATACCTCCTTGGCTATACTTAAACCTTTATAGCTCTACAGATAAACAGAGGAATTTATATATACGCACTTCCAGTGCTCTTCCTACAGATACCACACACATATATGAGCTCCTACATGTTGGCCTACTCCACCACTGAGTAATTTGATTGGTGAAAGACCAAGTACTTTGAAAGTGGTAGAAAAAGCAACCAAGCACAAAATATAAGCCTTTTAAATTTATCATACATCATTCGTTTCCTCCACACCTAAAAAAACATTATTCCAAGTAAAAAAACTAAGCAATATGCAAAGGAAGTTGGAGTAAGTGCTTGAACCAACAAACATACTTCTACATAAAAGTAATGTGTACATAGGAGTAAATGGATAAGAAAGACAAAAGGGCCAGAAAGCAAGAGAATTCCCGGGTATTTTCACCTCATGCTCTCCTCACACACAGTGGCAGTTTAGTGGTGTGTTACTAGTGGCAGCCAAGTGCATGGAAGAATGGACGGTGAAGAGCATAGTTTCAACTATCGTCTAAAAGTAGAGCACGCCATCGAGGCAAATCTACCCCAAAAATGTATGTGGCATACTAACCTTGAATGCTATTGATTCTGTAAAGAATCTCAGGCTCAGTCAGTTGCGTACATAAATATAAGATACCCTTTGTAGAAGTATGCATGTTCTGCAGTTACAGCTCACAGAGAAAGAGAAGTCCCATGTAGCTCCTTCTCCTTCTTTCCCCGACATTACTGGCTGAGTGCAGGCGTACTGCTCCTACACTAAAAGTTGAGTAAGAGAGATAGAGATAGAGAAAGAGAGAAAGAGAAGAAAGAGAGAGAGAGAGAGAGAGAGAGAGAGACTTGCACAGCTGCAGCTGCTGCTCGCACTCTCTTTCTCTAGTTTTCTCTTTGACTATATAGTATTCCTATCTCCCTTCCTCTGTTCCTCTCTATCTTGCCCTTCATTGTGTGTACCAACCTTACCAAAGAACGGACCTCACATCCATTTTCATAGTAACCTACAAAGGAAAATGCCCTCACTGTAAAAAAAAAAGAGAAAAAAGGAGGACAAGTGAAAAACAGAGGTTGTCAGAGTGTCTAATTCACTATCACTCATTGTATCCCTCAGCAACCGAGGAAAAAATACATACCTCCTTCCATGCAAGAGTATCTATACATTATTTGTCCTGATATCCTGCCTCTATGTATTTAACGGGGAAAACACTACCCACGATAAGCCGCTTCAGCTCAGCTCTAAATACAGAAATAGTAAGTACATATACATGGGAGGCTAAGGAAATCCAGAGGAGGAAAAGACACTTTACCTCTTTGCGAAATCATTACGGGGTAGACAGGAGAGGTAATCTAACAGGATTTCACAATGTCATGCCATATCAAGATTCCAACACAGAAGTACACATGTGCTATCAAGCTATCTGCCCATGAAGAGTAAGCTATTCTTGTCATTTTCCATCCCAAACGGAAATATAAACCTTTTTTATATTCACAGGGATTTCATCACATCCACAAAAACGAGAGATTCCATATTCTAATCCTATTTAATCCCACTCAAAAGCTTCTTTCCCTCTACTCTTTGAACTTATATCCACGGAATAAATAAGCGGAAATAATAGTGCTTCAATTCCCAGAGTAACTAACAAGCAGCGTGATGAAACTCCCAACTCAATACAAAATTTAATTACGGAGCAGAACCAGAAGGAAGCTTACGTATACAGATATAAAACGACTCAAACATGCACCCATACATATAATTATTTATCCGAAAGGAAACCAGTCTTTAACTTTACTAGTTACATACAGGCACTACCAAGATATTTTGAAGGCACAACTTTCCCATCTACCATATATGTTTATGATGTAAATATATGCAAAACCAAACTTTTACATACTCGACTTCATAAAATAATGATTTACAAGCCCGGTCGGATCAATTATTCACATAAAATTACTCCTTCCCCAATATGAAAGCAGCTAAATAATAGTATGGATCCCATGGCCATAACATAATAAGCGTCTACAAAGACGCAAAAAGGGTATCGTATCGTGCCATCATTAGATGCAACAAAATATAAATTTTCATACTTATTTATAAGTGTAACCACATTACACTTGCACATAATAATCAACCAAACCACTTCCCTCTGATATAGCCAAGCAAGTCGAACAGCTCAAAGTTCAATGTCATTAAATCAGAATTTCCTCCAGCCGTTGATTTCCTACTACTGGGCCAGCCTGGAACTCTGTGACTGTGACTTTGTAAATAAATCATTTATTATTCAAGACCGGAAAAGTTATGGAATAATAAAACTTGACAATTACTAATAAAGCAGGTGTACGCAATCCATGTATGCTCAATTAAGAATACATGAGACGTCTCTTATTCGGAAGTCTTTATATTGGGGACCTGTAAAAATTCGCTAAACGATCTTAAGTTCTTTTTCTGACGATTGTTTTTAACTTGCCCCCATTTACTTTGTATTCTGCTTTAGAAATCTCTATTAGGCATTAGGCCCTTTCACCTATCCCAAGGTCATATTTTTAATTTACGACTGTACGAGTAACGACACGATTTGTCATATAGTACGTAGTTGAATCCGAATAACTGTTATATTATGTATCAATAGAAAAAACCTTGTGTGTTTGAATTGAAAACAAACACGCGCCAAAGTTCCGAATAACAATTTCCCGAAGTTTGTGTAAAGATTCTTCTTTTCTTTTAAGAACTTCCAGGGTAAATTATATGGAACGAAAAATTACATCCACATGGCTCTCTCGCTTCACGACTCCCCACCAAAGAAGCATATATGTAAACTTCTACTTTTGAATAATGAACCTTTGCATATATGTGGTGAAAAACGTAAGTGGAGAGGAGAGAAATGAGAGAAGAAAACTAAGAAATAGCTATCAGAGAAATGGACCGCAAATAACCTTCATGTTTCAACTGAACTTACGACAAATAACGCGCGTTTTTTGCATGGGAACACATCACAAATACATACATATGTATTCACGTATATCTGCTCAAAAGAAAGATACAAAAAACAAATTGAAATATTGATCCCTCATATCTGTATCTCTGAAACTAACTTCGAGAAAAACAGTGTTGTCATAATCATTTCCTTATGCACGTTGTTGCATTTAGGTACAGATGACTTCTGCACGACAGTAATAATAATCGAGCAAAATTTTCCAAATAAAATAAGGAAAAACTGCTAAACCCAACAAAAAACGTGGGCGACATGGTAATGTAGGTGGTACAAAAACACCCTAGTGGCAAAACATATTCGCACTAAAAACACCGCAAAAACCGACCTTACAAAAACAAAGTAAGGTATAGCACGAAAAAATTCTCTAAAAAAATAACCACCTAGAAATATTACTACAAACGAGCTCAAAATCCAATCTAATGTGAAAGTAAAAAGAAAACAAAAGAAAATAATCGAAAGTATTCAAAGGCTTTCCATTCTGTTGACATGTGGACACGAAAAAAGAGAGCATCATCTTGAAGGAAAAAGTTATTATAGAAAAAGTGCAATAAAGGTAGTTTTGACATCCCTTTCACCTGGGAAACCTTCCAGCGAAGCAGTATTATATTAAGGATTTTCTTTATAATTTAATTTTCGTGAAGCAAACAGTTATATTTTATACGCCAAGTATGTAGCATCAAGGTACATGTACAAAGTTTCTGCTACTACTCATGTCCTTACTCAACTACCTATCTATTGTAGAATGGGATCAAAGTACGAAGAATACTTTTCACAGAATGGGATAAAAGGGACAATTTCCAAATGCCCAAATAAGGTTACCTAGGCTCCAGTGTACACGTGGTAATATCGCAATATCGCAAACTCTTTACGGTATTCTAAATGCGTGATACGTTGCTATGGCAAAACAACATGACCTACCTTTCTCTCTACTAACTCTAAAAATTCTTTCTAACCAACAACAACCTACCTCCCTAATTTAAAAACTGAAAAGATTCCCTACTAATTGCTTCAATGTTTGCTTAATATTTACAACCAGTCCAGCTCGACTAAACCCTTCTAGACTCAAACCCTCCAGCAGAAACTAAAACCACGTAGAGCTACGAAACAACAGAACAGGTAAAGTTATTAAACCAAGTCTGCAAGGAATTTTATATAGTTAGAGAGCTGATTAACTAGAAATCTTGGAACTTCCCTCCGAAATTTCCCATGCCTTGGCTCCATAACGGTTTGCTTCACAACCCTTGCACTTTACAAAATTCTAAAAGTTCACACAGCCTTGACGTTCACAAACAAGTACATACTTACGTAAGCCTCAAGGTTTCATAGTTTACTTTCTTAATCTTAAGTCCTTTGCATAAAACAAGAGAGCAGATGAGTGACTTTGATTGCGAAATACTTTCTTAAGCGACTTTAACGCATCCAAAATCAAATTTTATATTTTCGTGGGTGTATATATTAAACATGAAAATTAAAATTAGGCAACCATAATAACTGAGAACTCTGCTTTCCTTCTCTCCTGTTACAGATATATGTTAAAACCTCCGTTTTTGACTTATCATTTTTACCCTTTTGAAAATTTAAACTCAAAAAAAAATGCAAACAAAAAGGGAAGGGTAAGGGTTGTACGAAAATTAAGAAAACGAACGGCTGAAGATACATAAAGAAGATACAAATAAGTTTTCTTCTTCCATATGCATTCTGTTAAAGAAACGTATACAGGCAGAAGCAGTAGAACTTCCATTTATTTAATCATTTTTCATCGATTCCCCTAGATCCATACAAAAACCCTGGCTCTATACCACATAAAATAAAGCCAAAAGTAATCTAGACTCGGAGCCATAAAAATTACATCTAGTAGATGCTTTCTCCCATGTAGCCCTGCCCTTATACGCTCCATTACTCATTCTTCCTGCATCTACTAACTTAACATCTCATATTCAGCTGGATGAATTCTTAAAACGAGGGCGAACTCTGGAAGATCTGAATGGAAAACTACATTCCAGCATGGATAAGGGAAGAAATGGTAAAGCAAAATAATACACACAAGCTAAAACACCAGTCCTCATAGGCAAGACAGGCAATGCACACTATTACACACACACCACACACACTAACACACTGATGTGTGTGTGCATAATTTTCAGAACATACAAAAATAATCCCCACCCACTAATATAACAATAATATTACATAAGTTGAATTGAAACAAAATCTAATCTAAATAATTTTGAATTGATTCATACACGAACACATATCTGTGTCTGAATCCGCCCCCGAATCTATACTCAAAAAATAATCCATAATCCCTTAGAAATAGGAACCCTTGAGTATAGTCTAATCCTGAATTCAGATGAAAGATTTCTTTCTTTCAAACTACCACTGCACTGGACACTCGAGATTAAACTTAAAGTAGATAAACAAATAAACAACTCACAACTCACAAACACAAAATTGATCCATGCTCTATTATTATTCACTACCAATAATTCTCCCGACAGGCATACTCCGAAAACCCGGCTATCCATGCTATCCCTAGACCCCCTTGGAGTTAAACTTGGCCAACAGACACCCCTGGCCGGCCGAAGGCCAGCCAGGGGTGTCTTA
>JAQFXU010000928.1:0-37574 GCA_034693705.1 Spatulosminthurus flaviceps
TTTCCTATAACCAATTGACAGGCTACACCTTTTTTCCCACATTGACTCTTTTCCTCCTACCTTTTTCCCTTGGTCTCATTCCTCCTACCTTTTCCCCTTTTGTCTCCTTCCTCCTACCTTGTCCTACCTCATGTCCTCTCCATGTGTTTTTATTTCCTCTCACATATGAATCACCAAGGAGAGGAAAGGTAGGTAGGAGAGCGGCCTCCGTGAATTTGTCTATACGTAAAGGAGAAAGTCAATGTGTAATTTATTGAGGACTTTCTCCCGGCTCCACCTAAGAAACACGTTTTATGGAGGTAAAAGGACGAGATTTTTCTTTTTAGTGCAAGACCATTGGTTGAGTCTGCTTCAATGGAAATAGGCCTACACAATTCTACTACATGGCGTGTGCATATGCAAGCACATGTGATAACATTAGGGGCTATTACATTGTAGGGATTGCACCATATATGCAAATGTGTATAATGGCTATGGGCACATTATGTATTTACGCTGAGCGCTATTTCTGTGTGTAAGTGCATGGGTAAACAAAGGGATTGTGGTGTGTGTTATGTAGGAGGAATGTAGAGGACTTTCTCCTTGAAATGTTTAGAGGAGGAGAGGACAGCCTGGTATTTCCCTTATGTGGAGCAAGCCCTTTTGTGCAATCAACATTTTGATGTAACTTCCTCTTCGCTTCATCCTAGAATTCTATGTGAGGATGGAGGGTCCCTCTGTATTTGAGTCTTTCCTTCCTCTCCTCTGTACTTTTTTTTTCCTTTTGAGGATCAGCCAAGCGAGGGAAGAGAAAAGAGAGTAAAAGAAAAGCAAGTGAAAGCAGAGCCGTTTCTTTTTCTACTCCTTTCCCTTTCTTTAATTTCACAAGGCTTGTGGCTCAGGATATAGAATAGCACTCATATGCGTTCCCCTCCTTACAAGAAGCTCCCTATGAGGGAGAAAGTACACTTGATCCTATATGAGAAATTTTATAAGGATAATTTAGTAGAAAAGCCACAAGGTTATGAGTAACTTTCCCCTATCCCAGGCTTTCACCATATGCAATTCTTATGAAGGAGGGATCTCACATTAAAAGCATCATGTTCTTCCTGCTATGCATGGAGAAAGAAAACTAGGTTGAAAATATTTCAAAAATCTTGTACACAACATCAAAGGAGAAAGGAACAGACAGTTTCGTAACTTTCACCCAAAACTTGCTTTCACCATTTTTTTCACTCTCCCCTTGTTCTTCTTCTTCTTCTTCCTCCTCCTAAGTTTAGCATTACAAAAGTCCTAGTTTTTTTTTGCTTTCTCTCTCTCTCTCTCTCTCAGAAATAAAAACATTTTAGGAAGGAGAGAGAAAACAAAAAAGAAGGGAGAGTAAGTGCACTTCGGATGGTAATGCTTTGATAAAAACTCTTCCACCTAAAACCTCCTACTAAAAAACTATGTATCAAATACTATGTAGGAAAGTTTTAAGAAAGAAAATGCACAAGAGAAAAAACGGGCAGAACGGCGAGTATTGAAATAATTATTATATTTTTTCCTGGCTACATCCATCTAAATAATATCCTGAAATTAATGAATATTTCCTCACAGAGAAAGATCAAACGATAGAGCAAGGGAAAAGGTACCTTTCTCTTTTCCCTGTCCTCTTTTCCCCTCCCCTTCATAATAAATTCATTTGAGGACAAACGCACGGAAGACTTGAGAAACTAGACGGAAAATGACTTTTGTCTCATTTCTCGGAAATCATGCCACACTAAATTTTCTCTCCATGTATACAAACTTTATAGGGAGAAAGGAGGGAAATAGTTGTATGACCTTGGGCTCTACCTCTAACCCAAGGAAAGTCGCCTTTCTTTTGCAAAATTGCCTCAAATAGCACTTTGACGTTTGGAGAGGAGACACTTAGTGAAAGTCCGCTTTCTTTTCCTTTCCCCCTTGTTCTTTTTTCAATGAATGAATGAGAGGATTTGATGTAGGAAAAAGTATTGAGGGAGACAATGGAGAAAACACTGGTATGGTTGTTCTTTGGTAGGAAACTCTTATTTTTTTAATAGGACTTGCTCTATTTAGAGAAAAAGTACAGCTCTCTTTGTTTATGGGACTGGAGAAAAGGCTGATCGGAAGGCAAAGGTTGAAAAAAGAGAAAGCATAATAAAGTAGGGAGAGGACAGAGAGAGAGAGAGAAGGAGAGAGAGAGAGAAAAAAACCAAGAACTTATCTTGACGCAAGGAAATACATGATTCTTTGTACAATAAAATGTATAAGAGAGAGAGAAAGAGAGAGAAAAGCGGAGAAAGTAAACAAGCCCATAGAGGTTTGCTCTTATGCATGTTGCTATGTGTTGGGGAAAGTGAAAGTAAGTGAAAGTAAGAGGGGGGAAGAGTGGAAAGATATAGTTTTCTCCAGGTTTGCGGGAAATTCAAATATGTACGCACATGTAAGGAGAAAAGGGATGGGAGAAAGTTATGTGCGTGAGATTGTAATGCAAAAAATGTGGGTTTACAGGGGAGGACATAAAGTAGAGAGAGAGAGAGAGCGTATATAGGTAGATAGAAAAAAGCACGGAGGAGATACACTTTTTCCTGAGGGAAGGACTCCCATATAAGGAAGTAAGGAATGTGTGTAAGGAGAGAGGAAAAGTAGGAGACTAAAAGAAGACGGGATCTTTTGGGTCGTATTTCAGGAGGTTCTTTCCATTGAACCACAACGGCTCTTTTGTTCGCCTCAGAACCGCTTTTGACGAGACAATGGGGGTTCATAATGGAAGCAGATTTCATGCATTTCAACCAAACACTATCATCTTTTCCCATTCAACCTCTCTCTCGCTCTCTTTTTCCTTATGTATGAGAGAGAGAGAGAGACCGGTGAGGACATTTTAGACCTTACTCTTTTTCTCTCTCATCATGTATTATTGACTCACTCCTTCCTTCCTCCAACCTTACTTTCTCTCTCTCTCTCTCTCTCTCTCCCCTTCCTTCTATAAGAAAGGGAAAATGCATCTTCACTCAAATCCTCCTTAACCATTCCATTTTTACCTTATTTACATTCCCTCCTAACTCCTTTCTATAGAATGGTACCTCTGTGGTAGTAGACCTCCCAAGGAACTATCATCTTAAATTGTATTCCACCACATATATGATGAATCCCTCCCAAGAAAAACCTCGCTATGGATGTGTTTTTCAAATTTCCATGTACTTTCTCCATGTAAAAAGCTATGCTATGGCTTGCATATTGCATTTGTATCACCATTTTATCCTATGCTTTCTCCCTCTTATTTAAAATAGCAATAGTAATCCCTGGAATGAGCTTGGAATAACAATATTAGTATATTTTCTCCCTACTTTATATTTTTTTGGGTACAAAGTTGTGTCTCTAAGGGTCAAAATGTGGGGGATTTTGAGTCACGTTAGAGAGCACGTGGAAAGAGGAACGTGAGAGGACTTTCTCCACTACGTTGTGTACAAAATGTATGAGAAAAATGTAATCCAATTGGAGAATATTGGCCTTGATCGAGGAATTTATACTTGTATACATTTGGGAGGAGGAGGAGGAGGAGGAGGAGAAAGTAGAGAAAGTCGGAAAAAAATATGATTGTAAGAGAAGGGAAAGTTAGAGAGGGAATAATAAATAGTGAAATTTAGACAGTCTTTTGGTGAAGGAAGGAGAAAGTCGGTGGTTTGATATGCGGTGGAAGACTTGTCCTTGAGCTAGGCTTGTGTATATTCTTTGAGAGTATTAATGTGTAGAGAGGGCACTTGAGGAGCTTGGGTGTATTTCTCATTGAGGGGAGAAAGAGAGAGAGAGAGCGGAGTAGCTTTACTAAGAAAAGGAGTTTTCTCTCTAGAGAAATGTTCTTGATATCTACAAACATACATAGACGATGGGGAAAAAGGAGGAAGTGGTATTTGAGAATTTCTGGTTTTATGATTATCTTTGGGTTGAGTATGTGTCTGGGCTCTTTCTCTATCTCCTTCTCTCTCTCTCTCTATGCTTTCTCTCTATTCTTTTACCATTGAGAATACAAATGAAGATCGTATCGAGCGCCTCGATACCATTATCTTTACTATTTCCTCTCACACTCACATCACATTACTTTCCCCTTTCTCTCTCTCTCTCAATCCCTCGCTTTCTCTCACTCTCTTTTACTTTATTTCCTCACTCCTTCCTCCATACTTTCTCCCGAGATTAGGCTCTCCCCCTATTCTCATAGTGTATAGTAACTATATAGCTTTGAGTTGAGCAGAGATTAAAGGATTCTCCCTACTTCATTCCATTTATTCCCTCACTTGTCACTCTCACAACATTTTCCTAAAACTACTCCTTACAACTTCCCCTACAAATTATTCCCCACTTTTTCCATTATTTTTTTTACTCAACTTCCCTTTTTAACGGGGAAGGCTAAAATTCACAATTGGATTTAATAAAAATTATAAGCTAAAAAATGTTTTCTCTCTTCCCCTTTCTCCCTTTTTCCCCTTTCTCCACAATTTCTCCCCCTTCCCCCCCCCCCAATTTTCCTCCCATTCCCCCCAATTTTTCTCCCTTCCCCCACTTTCCCCCCTTTTGCCCCCTTTTCCCCCGTTTTTCAACTTTCCTCCCTTTTCCCCCTTTCTCGCCCTTTCCCCCTTTCCCCCCTCTTTCCAACTTTGCATCATGGGCAATTCTTGGTAGGGAAAATTTCCCCTTAAAATTTGACCTACAAATAGATGTTGAAATTTTGAAGAGAAAAAATCCAAGGAATTTGATGTTAATGAGGAGGTTTTCTGTTGAGTGGATGATTGGAATGAAAGTATAGTAATGGAGGAGAGAGCACTTTGAATAGCATAGCGTTAATTTGGTGGGGAGTAGTACATAATGGGGTAATAAGGTTTTTTGGGAAGGGAAAGAGAGAGAGAGAGAGTTGGAGTGAAAGGGAAAGAGAGAGAGAGAGAGTGAGGAGGATAAACAAGGATAATAAATGGAAAAAAGTTTCCCCTTTGAGGCTCGCAATGGAGAATCGATATGAGAGGATAAAGAATTGGGTCACGTGTAATTATTTGGCAAACAATGGAATTTTGTGGGGTGAGGGGGGTTCAAGTCTAAAGAGAGACCTTTTCCCTCGCCTTTTACTAATAATGGCCCGGCCATAACGATAAAGTTGAGGGAAATAAGCGTTTAAAACTCGGGCCAATATTCATTGCCGGGGCAGAGATGAGGGGAAAATTGGGGGAAAGTATAAAAATAACTGGGGCTCTAAGAGTAAAATATCCACTTTATCCTTATCTATAGAATAGAAATATCCGTTCAAAACTCGAGCATTTTTTACTCGTACATAGATTTTGTCAATATATTTTCGAGAGTTAAACTAAGTAAGCGGAAGCTGTGTGGTTAGGAGGAGGGATTTTTCCTATAAAAGAGAGCGGCTTTTTTTAAATGATAGAACAACATCTTCATTCATCTCCTCCCTATCCTGAGTCCATGAGCTATGAATAATAACGGCTGCTCCTCTCTCAACCCATGTGTGGAGCTACTTACGTTCCGGATATGACAGGCCTAACCTTATCTCTTCCCAGATGATCTCTACTACACAAATGGCCGAAAATCCAAATATCATCCTATTCAAAGGGGGAGTAAAAAGGCTTGTATGAAAATCCAAATAGTTTGTGTATGTAGGAACTTATTTATTTTTATACTCTTTCCCCTCTCTCTCTCAAACTTGGAAGGGTGTATCGCTCGAAGAGAAAAATATAATCGGCTATTTACGTCGGAATTACCTTAAAGAAAATCCGTCAGAAGGAAGATTTATTTCGAGAGATTTTCTCTGAGAATTTTTTTTATATGAGAGAATCGCTCCTCTGCTAAGAAATTTACCCTTACGATTATCAAGAACTTTCTTCGAAATTCTTACAAGGAAATATTTTCCCGTTTGAGTACTTTTTTGAAAATTTGCCTAGTGTGGAAAAATATTTGATTTTGCCCCTTTTTTGGTACACATTTTCCTAATGAGGAAATTTTTGATTTTGCCCATTTCTTGGTGGAAATTTTCCCAATTTGCAAAACAATTTGATTTTGCCCATTTTCTTGGAAAATATTTTCCCACATTATTGCTTGGAAAATTGAAGAACAATATTTTTAAAAACCTTGATTTTTTACAGAACGATAATCTACAGGGGTTACGTTGATTCTCTCGAGGAGCTTTTGAAAGGATGAGAAAGATAAGAAAAGGGTTGGAAAATGTCTCCCGCGGGAAGGATTAAAAAGGAAGGACATAAATCCTCACTTGAGTTTTTTGCGGAAGGAGTAAATGGAAGATTTAGATCTGAAAAATGAGGGAAGGTTTAGTAGGTTGAAAAAGGGGGAAATACTTGGTTCGCGAAGTCCCGGAGGTTCCCCTAAATTTCTCTCACTTTTCCTCACCAATAAAATACATAAGTAGTGCACTCAAGCCCAACTTTTCTCATTAGCGCGTCATTTTTCATTTCCTTCCTTCAATAATGAATTTCCCCTAAAAAAACTCCCAGAATTTTCTAAATCAAAATCCTCAAAAAAAATTTCCCATTTCCGGGAAAACAATTACACTTAATATGATTCTTCTAATTTTCATCGTTTCCCCTGAGAAAATATTGTTTTAAAAAATTTTATGGGATTTTTTTCTCACTTTTATTTGAATGGCAAATCCACCAGATTAATATATTTCCCAGGAAGAAAATTTTCTAGAAAATTAGATTATTTCAACGCTAAATGGCTTTTTCATCAAATACACGGGTTTTTCAATACGAATTTCATACACCTCAGTCTCAAATAGATTTTATTTAAAAAAGGATGAGGATTGAATAAAGTAACGAGTGGAAATTAAAATTCCATTTGAATTGCTACGAGACTTGCATTTATATAAAGCCTAATACTCGTACTGTGACAATGAATGTAGAAACTAGGGAGAATAGACAGAGTGACAAAGTAAAAGAGGAAAGGGAAGCCGAGCTTGGATGGAGCCGAATTTTATCGATACAACACACACACACACACACACACAAGCTCAAGCTCAAGCACACACACTCATTCCTCCTTCCCTCCCTATTTAAAGTAATTTCCTATTCCCCAACACATACTCATTATTCTCGCTCAATACTTACATATTATCTCAACTCTATAAATAATTCCAACTCCATGAGCAACTTATTTTCTCCAACTGAGCCCAAACCCTCATTTTCAACCAATTCCCATAACATTTTCTCTACCATTTTTATCTCCCGCACACGCTCCACCCGTAAATTTTTCCCTGTAAAAACCTTCCCCCTTCAAATTTTCTCTCTGTTCCCTACCCATACTTTCCTACTAATGCCCCACAATTAATATTAAACAATTTGGGTTAAAATAAAAAAAATGATGCAGGAAAAAGCTGTAAGAAAAGTTACAGGAGAGACGTCGCTAGAGGTTTTATTGAGTTGAAGGTTGGAAGAAGAATGACAGGAGGAATAATTAAAACTGTATCACTAAGCTTCAGTAATATAAAAGTAGTTTCATTGGTTATTACAATTTTTAATAATAATAATTATTATTATTAATAATAAGTTGGTTGTAAGGAGTAGGAGTCGGGCGCGTATCCATGGAGATCCAAAGCGACTGATTATATGCTTACAAAATAATTTATGAAAATTCCCCTGAATTATTTTGATGGGAAATATTTACAGGGAATATTGGATCGTCACTAGAAAACCCAATACTTTCCTTTTTTCCAGACAATTTCCCAATAAAGTTTTTTCACTTTACTCCCTTCCAAAAATTCCAGGGTAGACTAAAATAGTGTTTATTCACCTGAGTATTTATTCCATATGAACGACTCTTTTTTTTCCTTGGCAGAATTTAAATGAATAGCCCGCTTTTTATTAGAAACTATTTGGTCGTTGGCAAATCATTGGCAATCCCCCTCACGAAAGATTCTCATTCTCCTCTAGTGGGACGACCTTCCTCCTTTATAGCATGAGGAAAATGCGTCCGGGCTTACATTATGCATTACCATGGTTGTACATTTTCTAGAGCTATAAGAGCATACGGAACAGATGGGAATGGTGCATGTGAAGTGGAATTGGCAAAACATGCTGGATTTTATTCTCTACTACTATAAGTAATATAGAAGGAGGAATTTGTGTGTAAAGGAGAAAAGTGCCCAATGCACATGAGGTAGTGGAGCGTGAATGGGATTTTGAGAGGCTAGGGCTTCCGAATTATGCATAGGGAGAGAAAACTACAGGGGAAGATAGACTCCTGGCGCCAGAGAGAAAGTTTCAAAATTTCTGGAGAAAGCCCTATAAGGGAGAAAAGGTAAAGAGAGATGCGGAAGAGATCCAAAGCATTCACACGCCTGCCAAAATTCCCTCCATTATTAATAGAGTTTGGCCATAAATCGAAGCCTTTGTACACTAATAATGCCATTTGGGCTCCCCAAGTGGAAACCCAATATGCTTCCTCGTTTTGTCCTGCCCTACTGATAAATAATAATGAGTCTCTTCTTTCCCTCCAACCTTTATCTCCCAAACAGGTATGAGCTATTTTCTCTCTCTCTCTCTCTCTCTCTTTCTCTCTTACTCCTTTCCACCATATTATTACTTTCCCCAATTTAATCGATACTATTGGGATATAATTTCCTAAATATAACCTCGCAAGCTATATGAAAGGGGGGAAAAAGTCATGTCCATTGGTTCTTCCTATATATGAGAAGAAAAATAATTGAGAGATAATATTGACGTCAAACATAAAATCAAGCATTGTCATTACGGAGTAATCAATATATGGAGCTCCATGGAGCCTTCCAGCCCATGAATAGCACACTACTATAATATGAGCGAACCTAATTCCCAATGCAAACAAGAAGCCCCTCGCTATTAGTAAAGGTTATTAGAGAGTAACTAAAACTCACAACTATGGGCTCACTCCATTTGTACAAAGAGAAACTTCAGAAAAGTTGCCTCTTCTCCAGCCTTGAGCTTTCTCTCAAGTGAAAGCTCCCCCCTCATTTTTGTATACCATTGCATTAATGTAGATAAACCTGTTTCTATTGCTCTTTCTCTGCCTTTTTCGTTCTTCCTCCTCTCAACTTTCCATGACTTAGCTTTCTCCATTTAAGAATATTTTCCTATACACTTTCTCCTCGGACTTTCTCCTTCCCTTGGAACTCCTATCCTCGCCTGTGTATTTACAATTTGGGCAGAGCTCTCCCCATACTGGCTGGTGATGTGTGAGGAGGCTCTTTACATGCTATTTTAAAGGAAGTGGTAAAATTAGTAAGAGTTTAACATGTAAGAGAGAGAGAAAAAAATTTTTACCTGCAAACAGGAAGAGCAATTGGAGTCTCATTTTGAAGTTGGAATTTCCGGAGGATGTTGAAGATAATTTTTTTTTATGGAGGATTCAAGAGGGAATGCTCTGCGATGGTATGAGTTACAACGTTTTTTTGAGCCACTGCACTGATGTTAAATGTTTTTTGAAAATTGGGTTCACTCAAAGTTGCACACAAGCTTGAGTCTCTTTGGAGTCTTGCGGTAGAGAGAGAGAGAGAGAGAGAGAGAGAGGAAGAACTATGGGAGATTGAATTTTAAATTAGGTTTTACCCTGGCTTTGTATATTGATTTGTGTATGATGTGTAGGCGGAATCGAAGAGTATATGAGTGATGGGGTAAAAGAAGGGAAGAATGTGGAAATTGTTATGGGAGGGTTTGGTGGTCCATGCTAATTGAATTTCTCCTGTGGTTTGGGCTTGAGTAGGAGCGGTGGTGGAAGTGTGGAGAAAGTATGGATAGAAGTGAAGTGTAGAGTCTCATAAGGGCGCTGACAATCTTTGTTTAGACAAGCACTTCATCTTGTCATTACCCTTTTCCCGTCCTAATCTACGCACACACCCGACCCTTACATGTACATATTCTAACCCAGAGTAATCCAAGCTCCTTTCTCCTCTGTTCCACACTCACCGAAGAGCCCTTTCTCTCGCTTTCACTATTTTCACCACCAATCCTCTCTCATAGGAAGGTAAGCACACGCATCATAGTACGTTTATACACTAAAGGAAATACTCCAAGTACTTTCTCTTTTGCTTTCACTCCTATGTTTTCCTACCTTGAAGAGAATTGTAATTGGAGAGAAATAAGGATATTTGTGTAATCCCGCTCTAGTTTGGCTTCAATTTCTTGTGACTTTCTCCCTTACTTTCACCAGTTTTGTATTATTTGCAGGACAGTTTTGTTATTTGGAGTTTGGAACTTTCTCCACTTTCACTTCCTTCTTTCTTGTAATTTAAAGGATCTTGTCAACTTTCACCAAGAGTAGAATTGTACTTTGTTAGCGAAAGATCCGGATGACTTTCTCCATGTGTAAAAAGCCTAGGAAATCCATTTGACTTGAGAGGAGTCCAATAATGGAAGAAAAGGGCGAAGGGAAAAAGTAGGTCCAATTTTCAAAACCAAGTCAATCTCCGGCAATGAAGGAGGAAATTGAGGATTTTCCAGATTCCTTCATGTGAAAGTTTTCCCATCAAAATAACAATTTCACGTTGGACATGAAGGGGTAATTCATTGAATTAAGACCAATTTCCTAATTTGAAGGAGCGTTTTTTTTAAGAGGAAGTTTTTTATCCGGTGGTTTTTTTTAATGATTTTTAACGTTGTGGAAATTATTAATGTTGTGAATAACGAAGTGAGTCAGAGAGCGGAGGAAGGGAAAGGAGAAGGCGAGGAGTGTAAAATAAAAGGGAGAGTATTTGAGAATTTATTCGAGCGTCAAAATTTTATCACAAGGTTGCCCTTTCTCGAACTTTTTACTTATATAGCCGGAGCTCCTTTCCAGGTCACATGTGGTGGGCGAATAGCTGGGGAAGTGTGTGTGTGTGTGTGTGTGTGTGTGTGTTTGTATGTGTAGATCCTTCCAAGAGGTTTATTTTCAATTCACATATGAAGCTCTAATATTTTTCTCTCTCACATAGAACCATACACATAGGAAAAGGTAGCAAGACGTCTGGGATCATTACACATGCCCGAGTTCCAGTACTTTTACACACTTGTTCCCCACACACAGAGGAACGTAAACCACGGGAAACAAGGAAGAGATCGAAATTTCTGCAGTGAAGGAATCACTAGAAGAAAAATAAGAAGCACCGGAGAAAAATTCAACAACTTTCCTTGTTGCCTTTTTTTTAGGCAATGTTTTTAGTGCCTCAGAATATTCTGTATATTGGAGAAATGGAGGAATGTCCAATATGGGAAACGTCAGACTAGACACCGAGGTCCGAGTAATTCGGAAGAAATCAATGTCCTTGTCAAATTCCACTGATTACAATGTACAAGAAGTCATGTAATTCCAATCTGTTGAATTGGGGAGAAAATTGTCCCAAAACTAATTTCCTCTCCCCCAGACTTTCTCCTCCTTGATAAAAGAAAGTTATCTCCTCCTTTCGTCCATTCAACTTCATTAAATACAATGACTTTCTCTTATTTTTTTTCGATTTAATTTCCGGTGAAAGTTAACTTTCACCAGGATTTTTTCCCTTACTTGTACAAGTATTTTTTCCAGACTTTCACCTTTCAACAACTTTCCCCCCAACTTTCACCAGTTTGAATCCTTTACGCACTCACGTAGAATTCTCCAGTAATATTTTACAAGAAAATCCGCAAAAACTTTCACTTGATGGAAGAAAATTCTGAAAAGAAAATGTCTTTTAGCCACGAAATTGGAACTTTCCTTTTCTAAATTAATTCAATTTGAAGGAGGAAATCCGTGGAAATCACCAGGATTGAACAATGTACTAAAATTTGATAGTATTTCAAGAGTTTTGAGAAAGATTCTCTACTTAAAGTATAGAAGGTTGGAGATTTTTCAATCAATGCGGAGGAAAGGTTTGACAGGAACAACTTTCACCCAGTAACTGCTCTCAAGAACTGAAGGAGAGTGAGGACAGGCGAGGAAGGGCTTGTACTTGATGCGGTACCTACTCCTTACACACGGACCTCGTACACACACACACACACACACAAGACCATACACGCAAACCCACTAAAACTCAGCGGAGAAGGAGAAGAATTCTAGCGCAGTCGTCGTAGAAATTAGCAAGAGAAGAAGAAGGGACGTCTCATAACATAAACTTAGGCTCGATCTCCTCCACGTTCAACTTCATTTCTTGTGCGGATGAAGCTAAAGCTGAGAGATGTAAAGTATGGGACTGGCTCTGACTCCCAGTGAAATCCCCTATAGTTTACATAAGGGAGAGACCTATACGTGGATTTTAAGCTGGTTAAAGTCTTTTCTCCCGCAAAAAAAAGCTCTCCGCTCACCTAACATTGAATATAGTTTTGATAATGGTAAAATCCGACTTTCTCCCTACCTTTCTTTCTTTTTTTCTCTCTCTCTCTCTTTCTCCTTTAACTTTCTCCGGAAGAAAAATTCCCAAGAATCCATAAGCTTTTCTTCCTTCCCCTCTTTTCCCCCGAGCCAAAATATCCATGTATTTATATATAGCGGGAGACTTAGGTAGAGGATCCTGAATCTCGTTAGAAAGTTGAATGAAGCTTGAAATAAGGCGTGTATTTAAAAAAGGTGGGGATTTTTCAATGTCATATACATACATATGTATTTACATGAGATTTTTTTAGCACACAGGATAGTGTTGACATAATCTATAAAGAGATATGGATTGTAATGTAAAAGTGTATCAATTTAGAGTAGGGGGGAAAATAAGGGAAAAGTCATTCCCCCTTTTTTCTCTATATTTAACTCCTACCCAGAATGAAAGCAGAATCTGAAAAATTCTAAATATAAAAATAGCATTTGTGAGTGGAGAAAGCATGTGAATTTATGTAGGAGTGGGTATAGGTTGAATAATAATTATTATAGGGAGAAAGTAGGAGTGCATAATAATTATAGAGGTGATATTTTTTTCTTTGTAGTTTTTTTCCTTTCTTGCTTTTGTAAAAAATATCCCATGATTTAAATTGCATACATGCGTGTGTATTTAAAGGAGTGTGGATCGTCAGGGCTCGACGATAGAGAGAAAAGTGTGAACATGAATTTTTAATGCTTTGTAAACCTGGTCTCATGAAATCCTCACCGCAAGAACGTGTTTGTGCATGTGTGTGTGTGTGTGTGTGTGTGTGTGTGTGTGTGTGCGTATGAATACTTGAAAGAACTTTCTCCATAGTTAAATTTGCCTCCAATCAATTCTCCCTTGCTTTCTTCGCTTTCTCTTTCATGTTTTCAAATGAGCCTGTTCCTATACCATGGCCCTTGTTCAATATATGGTTAATTGTGTCAACTCCTGCTATATTGATGACTTCTCAGCATGCAATTCCCTTGTATTTTTCACACAAATTTTTTTATATGTGATATATGCAAAGGCATTTTAAATGGATGAGTTCCTATGAGTAGGGACTTTTTTCCTTTGATAATTTTCCCAGGGAATTTTTGTCTCCTTGGAAAATTATTATTCTTGATTTGCGTCTTCCTCCATGGAGCAAGGGTTCATTATGTATTTACATGATTTTAAAGGGGGGACTTTCACCAGGAATTTCTCCTTATTACTTCTTCTTCTTTCTCTACTTCGTTTTCTTCTCTCTAAATGCATTCACGTTCCCTAGCAAGAATGTTCAAGTAGTTTGAAGATACAATGGAGGAAGGAGAGAAATTGCCACTGGACATTACTTCCACTTAAAACATATCATGAGAATCTCCCAAAGTATTCCCATTCAAAGCTGCATGGCTCTTTTCCTAGGTATATTTGACTACAAGTTGCCCCTCTAATCATGGTGAGCTCTCACCAAAATTAAGATTTGCTCTCGAAACTTTCTCCTCCTCTTAAAGTATTTTATACAAGGACATTTCATTTTAATTTATAGTTTTCTCCTTAAATTTATCTCATTCTCATGTACATATTTCTCTCCAGAAAAATTAAACTGATTTTTTATATCAAGAAAGAAAAGGTTGGAAAATATGATATTTCTTAGTAATTATGTAATTATTTGAAAACTCGGTGTATATTTTTTTGAAAATATTTTGTAGGGAAGAGACTTGGTAGAAAATCACAGAGTTTTTGCTGCGAGAAAAAAGGAAAGGAAAGGGAAATATTGAATTTTGTGAGGGGAGAAGGAATCAAAATAAAAAGTCATTTATCTTTATATATTACAAATAACATGGAGGGTACGAACCCAGGGAGAAAGTCCCAAAGGTTTTTAAAAGTACAAAATTTAAGGAATAGTTGACAGAGTGAGGAAGTAATTTTTAGAGAAAGTATCTCTCTTTTTTGGGGGGTTTTCTCACGAATAGAATTTGAAGAAACTATGGGAAATATATGTTCTTCTACCAATGCTTTATTTTGACTAGGCGAGAGAGAGAGAGAGAGAGAGAGAGAGAGAGAGAGAGAGAGAAGATGGAAAAGGAGAAAAAGTCAAGGAAAAGGGAAAAAAGAAATTTCAACTGTCACACTTTCACTCCCATCCATTTTTCAAAGGGAAAGACAGAGCGGTCTTTTTGAGACCATTTCCAAGAACCAAGGAAACGTGTATGAAAATATGAAGCTCTTTTTCCAACTTTTGAGAGTACAAACTTGATTAACCGCAACTTTCTCCTTTCCTCCGTGTCTCTCTTATACTAAAAAAAATGTATATTTCCAACGTTACTTTCTCCTATGATAAATAATAGGCTTTTTTAGTAGTGGCTTTTTATGAACAGCATTATTAAAATTATAATTATTTTTTTTAGGTCTTGAACCTACCCCACGTAGGATTTTCAAAGGATATTGAAAAAGAAACAGTTTTTAGGAAACAATTTGTAAGAAAAAATTGGGAAAAAGTTTTAGGAAAAAATTGGGAAAAAAGTTTTAGGAAAAAATTGGGAAAAAAATTGTAGGAAAAAATTGAAGAAAAATTTGTTGGAAAAAATGGAAAGAAAATTTTGTAGGGAAACATTTTCCTAGGAAATGGAATATTTTCAAACAATTTCAATTTCCCCATAAAACCCCCGAAGAAAAGTCACATTTTTTCCAAAGCAACGTTTTTCCACGTTGAATTCCTACGTTGGGCTTGGAACATACGAATAGTGCGAGGGACTTGGGAGGAAAATAATGCTATGAAAAATGTCAAGTGTATTTTTGTCTTGTGTGTACGAATTTCCCCTGGATTTTCAAGGAATATGGAATAGGGGAAATAGAGGGTTAAAGTAGGGACTAATGTAATGGAATCTGTGTCTAGGGTGACGTGTGACGTGACAAATTTCCTCCTTCTCAAATCCGCTCATTTCCTATGGCATTTATAAATGAGTACACAGCGCTCTTTGAACGACCTCTCTTCCAATATAAGGCCCACATTGCCAAGTCCCTGACTCTTGCAAATTTCCAAGACTCACTCTTTTTGAGACTCCATCAGAAATGGGAAGAAGCCACTTTCAACGATGGGCTCTATTCAATTTCCCCCTGATGTACTCACGGATTGTGGACCACCACTGCCACACACACACACACACACACACCGCTCATGTTTTCCCTCCTAATCTTTTCATGAGTAAATTGTTTACTTGCCCTATATATTTGTATAAGCTCTTAAGCAAATTCAAATTTCCCGACCCTTTTCCCCATTCACTCCTACTCACCTTTCACTCTCAATAATGTGTTCCAAACGAATTGGCTTCTACATTTTCCTATAAAATTTTACCTCTCCCATATTTGATGGGCTTTTCTCACATTTTTGCTCTCTCCCCAAAAAATTTTTGAAAAAATTTGCCAAAATTTTGCAAAACATTTTTTGCAAACTTTTTCCCCCATTTTGGCCCAATATTTAAGTAGAGTTCATTTTTGGGGTGGTGAAAGCATTACACATGAAATATTTACAACGGCGTATTATTACACGCCTCAATAAAATCTTGTTATTGGCTTCTCCCCTTTGTTTACCCTTCCAATTTATTTATTCCTGGCTTAATTTCCTCTTTGTATTCCTCTAGCGTATGGGGGAGGAGGAGGAGGGAGCCAGTAAATAAAAGCCCTTGCAAATTACCCATTTCATCTCTACTACCATTGCAAAACTTTCCCTTCCCTTGGATGTACCATTTAGGATGTGGGGAAAATCCACTTCTCATCAAATATTTCCCCATACTAAAAAACATGGGAAAAATTGTTTTTCCTAGTAGTAGAAAATTAATTTTAAATTTTCTCTCCTCTTCATTTCCTACATTTTCCTTTTGCTCTCGGAAGGAAAAACCGGGATAAAATAATTTTTGTACATTTTTAATAATAAATGTAGTACAAAAGTAATATTTAATTTCACCGAGGCTGTGAGCAGATAGCCCCATTATTAAAATGTTGTGCCTAAGAAAAGCAAGAGCACATATGTGGAGGAAGGTTTCATGTTAAATATATGGCCATAGTTGGAACTATAAAACTATTGGAAATTTGTGTGAAAGGGGGTGATTAGAAGGAGAAGAATTTAGGTCAGAGGCCTTGCTCCCAGCACAAAGGAGGAGGAGGAGGAGAGGAGAAGATGTGAAAAGAGAAAGTAAACAGGAGAGGAGGAGGAGGGGGGAGAGAGGAGTATTTTCCTATGGTGAAAGTAGTGGAAGCGTAAATTGTTAAAATGATTACAGGGAAAGACGATACTCTTCCTTGGACACACAGTCGAACATAAGCTTATGCATGTACAACTGTACATATGCACGTATGTATATAAAGTTGATTATGTAACTATAGAGCTATATAAGGGAAACTATATAGTGCTTTATAAGCCCTCCATGTCCTCAGATCATTTTATCGTCGTCCCTTGTAAAACGGAGAGGACAAGGCCGTTGGAGCAACTCCTCTCATCCTCGCATGACTGCCCAAACTTTCCAAATGAGCTTTCTCTCATCTCCTTTCCCTTTCCTCACTCATCCATCCTTTACAATATGCCCGTCTATCCCTTTATATATAGGACTAACCCAGCCATTTATATCCTTTCCCTTTGTACACACATTCCCTTCTCAAGTCAATACATTTTCTACCACACACACACACACACACAACATTTACTTTCTCCAGCCTTTTCCCACCTTTTCCTCACATGCTATTCCTACATTATTTCCTCTCCTTCAATCATACCTCGACTCATAACTTTCTCCTTGGAGAAAGCCTTGGAGAAAGTACCTCACTCTATTTTTGTTTTTCTCACTCGACCTTGTTTTACTCCAACGCAAACGCTAAAAATAAATCCCATTCGTTAGACTTTTGCTCCGCATGAATTTATTATTTCCTTAGGGTAGGTCAAAGTTCACGGGATATAATTATCCTTGGCTTGGCTATGAACATTTTAATTGAAGTAATGATAATATTTTCTAGTCATTAAATGTTGTTTTTTTTGAACAAGGAAATTAATTGAGGGAAGAGAAAAAACTTTTATTTTCCTTGAAATGAAGGGTCTCTTCGTGACGTCATAGGGAGATTTGATGCATGTATGATATTATATGTTGCTATGCATCCCGTTAATTAAAGATCTTGTTAGGGAAATAAGAGGGGGATAGAGGGAAATGGGTAGGAGAGAAATCAGGTGAAAGTAAAGTCTGAAGTTGGGAGAAAGTTATTTGTTTTCACTTGATCCATCTCTCCCTCTCTTGCTCTGCTCTCTAATGAGAATAAACATGCGGGTGGTTGAGTGGAAACTGTAGAATGATTAAGCCGCCTTCATTTTTCACCTGTTCCCTTGTAGTTAGTTAGCCTCATTATACCTTGGCATATTGATCCACTTCCCTCTCTCCTCTAACCTGGTTTTTCCATTAGGAGCTTCCTAAAAATTAGCAAGGAATTTCTATTTCCCAATGCTCTGTACAAATAAATCTGAGGTAAATAAATGATCCTGCTATTGAGTGCTTTACAATACACGGTTGAGCGAGAATTTTTTATAATACGACATTTTAGCCGGATTTCCCTTATTTTGTATGGGTTTTATACGGAGGTGTGTTTTTCCAGAAAATACTTATTTGGAAAAAATCAGTTGATTTTGTAGGATTGTTTTTTTAAAGTAAAACGTGATTTAGAAAAGTTGTTTAGTGTCTGTGTGCACACATTAAGAGGAATTGTAAATGTTGGGAGGAAATAATTCCCCCATAAGGGAAGAAAAGGTTTAGACTTTGTTCATTTTCGTCTCGATGACTTTTTTCTTGTTGACAAGGAATAAGGTTTCCATGGAAAAGGTAGAGATGAGAAATTGAATGGATTTTGAGCCTTTTTTGTACAACATGTAATTATTTACACAAGTCTCTAAAAAAAAGTATGTAAATAAGAAGATAGAGAGAAGGGAATTCAAAGGAAGTTGTGTAGTTGGTAGAAGAGAGAAGAAAAATATATTCAGAGGGAAAAAGCGGATAGAGATTTGAATTAGTAGAAATGAAGAATTCTCGGGAGGAAAAAAGGAAAATGTCGTTTGTTAAATCCATAGAAAATCTCACCCCCCTCGTATCTTTCTTCCTTTGAGATTGTAACCCGTAAGAGAGCATTTGCTTTATATGAAAGGAAGGAAAAGAATGTATGTAACTTTTTTTGTGTATAAATTTTTTTTCCAGGCTAAAATGAAGATAGAGTGAATAAAGTAGTGTGTGGATGTTCATAGTCGGCTTGGTTTAAATGAAGCCCTCAAGCCTCTAAAAAAGACTTGTCTTTTCCGTCAACATTTTGGAATGAATTCAAATTTGAATTCTCTGACTTTCTTTTATGTAGAGCGAGTTTACATATGTTTTTTTTCTATGCATTCTTACACATGAAAAGTAGGGAGGGATTTTGGGTAGGAGGAAGAGGAGGAGGAGAATGGGCTGAATGTGCGGAGGAGGCTGAAGAATCAAATGGCTGGAAATGTAATGTCATCCAAGAGTTTCTATATTATCCTAACTTTTATGTCTGCCCCAACATAATACATAATAATAAAGGGAATTCCTGTATAAAACATATGGGCATGTGTTTTTAGTGCGTAGTAACAAGTTTTAAACATGAAGTTGTTTATTGCGAAAGCTTGTGTGGAGGAGCAAAGTGAGGGAATATTTTTCCGAGGAACCCTGCTGCCTGTCAATTAGCTGGATTTGAATGAAAAACCCTGACTTTTGGTAGTACAGAAAGCAGATGACACCATGCGAACACACACACACACACAAGGCTTATTTGAGAACAGTGCTTATTTTAAGTCACTTGTTTGTAGACATGGAATTATTAGGTTTGTTTGCGTAAATACTATGTTCGAGGATGATGCGTGTGAGGGTATGTTGAGAAACTGTAAATTCCCTTCACCAGCCCGACACGCTTTGTACAGGGTGGCTTCCAAATTCATGTGTGGGATTTTATGGGTTTAAATGCACTAAAGAGCACCAGCGTAAAAGTACTTGCATCGTATATAGATTCGTTTGAACAGAAAATCAGAGTCAAAATACTTTGTCATTTGAATTTGAAAATCTGCAGTCTAAAATATATTGCACACGTTATATTGATATTTTTGATTGACTTGATATAGGTCAAGCGGTCAGGAGGTCAAATAGGTACATTGTGATCAAGTACAAATCGTCGCTGGAGAGTCAAAGTGGAATAACGCACGAGTTGGCTAATTCAAAACTGAAATATTAACCACCAAATTTTCTGCAAAACTGAAATAACTACCACCGTATGTTTCATTTTTTTTTCATTTCATGACTTTATTAACGAGTTACTGCTAAATCAGTGCAAACATTAACTGTTCTTCCTTTAGTAACTTATAAAGCTATAAACTGCATGTACAAAATTGTGTTTAACAATTGAAAATTTAGTTAGAGAACACTAATAATGCATTCATAATCGTCCTCAATGGACCCATGTACAAAGTAATTAGGATCTCGTCTTATCCGAAAAGGTTGTAGACGCATGTGAAAGGTTCAGGTCATGTTATGATAATCCGCCAATATAACTCAAGGCTGTATGTGATTGCGTGGGTGGCAGTCAGCATATCTCGTTTCCTAGGCGTAGCTCCATCCGTTTCTTCATGTAGGAAATTAAAAGATACGTATCAGTAAAACTTGCATTAGCAAATTTTAACATGTTCTGTAAATAATAACTTTGAATTATTTTTTTCTTCCAGTATGGATCCATATGAGGTAAAGAAAATCGATTCCCATGGCAACCATGAACCTGTGGACAATGATTTAGTCGTCAAGATTACACAAAATACAAACTTGTACTGGGACAAAAAAAATTGAAAATCTAGAAACGACGATTGCAATACATGGAACTAAGGGAGAACAAACTGCCCTAGCTATACACAACCTTGAAAATTGTATCGAAGCTATGCGACAAGCAAGCCAGAAGAAAATGTTTGGCCAGATAATACGCAACCAGAAAGTACAAAAAATATTGATCCGGATGTAAAAGTCGAAGTGGAAGACATGCAACGTGCTGACGATGTCAGCTTAAACAATGTAAATGAAACCACAACTAAACTGGTATGACTTTGATTGGAGAGACTTCAATCTATCAGAGGATAGTTAGATATTTTCACTGCTATTTACCAACGGTAGGATTTTAATTTCCTCAAAAATTCATTCTGATTATTTTTACGAAGCCAAAAGCTACACCAAAATTTTCGTTACCTTTAAGATTAACATTTTAAATTTTAATAGAATTTCTTCGTTAGACGGACCTTAATCATTACTTTGTTTAATTTAATTGTTCACGTTTATTTTATGTTTGATGGATTATACTATTTTATGTTTTGGTAAGTGTATATTAATTGGTAAATATTAAATAAGCAAAATTATAATTTCACCTTGAAGGACCCTTATGTCACCATAATAATAAATAAGAAGCAAGAACACATTTACTTTCCTGTGTTCGTCCGGGAAGCATTGATTTTTTAGAAGAATTTAAGAAGAGTTATAAGAATTATTCTTCTTCACTGTATTCTTCATTCAACAGTGTAGTGCAGCTTCAATATTTTCATATCCAGCTCCTGGATTTTACTGATAGTCGCTTCCAAAATGTCCAGTTTTCTTATCAAGATGCTTCCTTGAAAATCTTCTGACTGCACTGGATTCAGCAACAAAAACTACACCTATGCCTAACCTTTCATGGCACCACACTTGGTGAAAAAGACGGAGCAACTTTTGGAAGATGTTGATAGCTTGCTGGCTCATCTTCATCCAATGGTATGAGCCAAATAATTTCAGTAATGTACAGGGCAGGGGAGAGAGGAATGAGTGGAGAAGCGAGAAAACGGTATGCTGGTGGTTATTTTACTTTGGCGCTACAGCGTGTGTATATATTAATTGGAGTGTTTGGCCCATGCGGTGGTGGTTATTTCAGTTTTGCAGAAAATTTGGTGGTCGTTATTTCAGTTTTGAATTGGCCAACTCGTGCGCTATTCCACTTTGGTGACTAAATGTATTTTTTTTAGCAGGAATCGATTTAGTTGGGAGATGAATTACGGTGGAAATAAATTTATAGTTAGAGAAGGATGGTAGCGGAACATGAAAAGAATTTTATTCTAGAAGCAACCGTAAAGTACGTTAGCACAGTGTGACAGTCAGAGAGCAATTGAAAATAGTAGGTGGCGGTAGAATTCAGCATAAGCTGTAACTCATTACAATAGTAAGCATTGTTTCCCCTGACCGCTCAGACATATGACCGCCGAGCGAGTTTACAATGATAGCCCCAGTAAGCCGGAGTTACTCATAGATAGGGTCAATCATTAAAACTTTGTAATACGATTTAACGAATAAAGGCTTAAGATGGTTGACAACTCTGTAAGACCTATGGGTATGTATCGGAGTATAAGCCCACATTTATTTAGTAAGCATTGTTGCATTGCTAAAAGCATCTTGGGTTGGGGGTTGAAATTATTATTAATAATAATTTTGTAGAAAAAGCCAATTTAGTTATTTTAAAATTAACAAATCGTAGCAGTTATTATAAACAGGCTATTGCGGTTTAGATGCCTTTCTCAACAGCAACCATCATACAATTGTTTTGCAAAAATGTCCAAACAGTATTATTAATGATGGTAAAATACAAATTAGCGGATATATTGATGCTTCAAATTGACTTGACCCAGGTCAAAAGGTCGAGAGGTCAAATGTGTGCATTGTGATAAAGTACAATATATTATTGGTAATGGTAGAATCATGAAAAAGGTCCCTTACAAATTTGGGAGTGGATTGTTGAGTAAAACTCATATGGGGTCCAATTATGTGTTGGATAGTGTTTTAACTGGGTGAAAATTGAGGGGGATAGTCAAGAAAGCTAGGGTGTTCCAGTAGGTCCAATTTGTTCAATCCAAAACGGAATTGGATGTTAGGTACTTGTTTGCATTCGGAACCCATCGTCGTTATAACAATCCATTCAAGTTTTGGATTTGGGCATCACTCAAGTTGATAATACTCAGCAAGTAATACTCTACTCAACTATTCACACATAACACACTAATACTAGCACTAACACTAGGGCTCACGTTAGTGAGTGTCGAGGCGTGAGCTAGAGTGTGGTATTAAAGGCTTCACTCACTAAGGGTAGCATTCAAATAACCTACACTAAATTCGGCACTAAACTCATCACGTTTTGAGGGTTAGTAACTGTTTCGAATTCATCTTGGACCCCCTCACTCAACTTTCGATGAGTTCACTCAATATAGTGAGTGTAGATTCTAGTCACCGATTTGATGACTAGATTCTCCACTCACTCATATAAAACTTAAAGTTAAACGAGTATTAGTGTTGGACCTGATTATCACTCTAAAATGTGTGCATTAAACGCATTATGCTCTTTCTGCCCCAAAGTTTAGGGGACTCTTGAGTTTTAACTCAAAGTTTTATCTGAGTGAATGGAGAATCTAGTCACCAAATCGGTGACTGGAATCATCACTCACTATTTTGAGTGTCCTCATCGAGAGTTAAGTGAGAGGGTCCAAGATGAATTTGAAAATCCCATCAACCCGCAAAAAGTGGTGAGTTTAGTAAGAAATTTAGAGTTAGTGAGGTTACATGAATACGGCCCCCTAATGATTAATGAGTGAGTGAGTGAAGGTCCAACACTAAAGGAACACATAAATGAGTCTGCAATACATTTACTCACAGTGTATATTTAAATCCAACAAATGGACACAACAGTGGACTTCACAAATGATGGAACATACAAATACATAAATGACAGAGTCATATTTGCCATTTGTTGAGTCCATTTATGTAATGGACCTTTGAAGTACCTTTCCACTATAGTTTTAGAGGGGGGGTCAGTTTTCAATAATGGACTTTTCAAGTGAGGCCACTTTGCCCATTTTTACGTTTTTGAGTGTTTCCACTTCCTAATTGGAGTGGATCCTCAAGCTTGGGTAGAATACAAATTAGCCGTTATAATGATAGTGATACTCTGACCTGTGTAAAAAGGTCTGGAGATGAAGAGGCCAAATGGGTACGGAAAAAAAACTAAAATACAAATACGATATTAGAAATGATAAGAGATACGCTTCAATAGGGTCACCCAAAATATTTCAAGATAACCTCAATAAAGTAGAAGTGGCGGGAAAAATAATTTTGATATTAGGCTTTCTTTTCTCAGCCAAGGATACCTGAGCTCATGATCTTCCAAATTTATAATATTGCTCATTCTGGGACTTCCAAAATATAATTTTGGCAAGGTCAAACTCCTTTCATTTAAGATTGAGCACGTTCTCGTTGTTAATGGTAAAAGAAGGTTGAGAGCCACCCCGTACATGAAGTAACTCATCCTAGAAAGGAAGAGAGAACTCGCCCATAAATATGTACAGAGAGTAATGACAATTTATTGTAGTAGAATTGGTTGAGGAGTGAATAATTCAGGAAGAGAAAGTTTTTTCTCCTCGGGATCCCCGAGTCTCGGTTGTGCAATAAATAAAATAAATGTGATGCATGACACGGGTTCCTCCAATTAAAACTTTTAAATTGTCCTCGTAAATATTCAAGTGAGGCGTTTGCTCTTTCTCTCCCTTCGCCCAAATCCACAGTCCACACACATAAAAACCCATCAAACCTTGTATAATCCGGAGAAGGAGTAGTAGGAAGAGGAGGAGGAGGAGGAAAAGGAGGATTTATGAGCACAGGTATTAATTGCAAGACTTGCGTGTGGCACGAGAGACGCAAATAATCTTTTCCGCATTGTTATGACAAATCATCATAAAAACTATCGATAACTTTATTAGCCACATGGCAAATTTACTTTATAACTTTCACTTATCACTTTCACTCTATCCCATTTAAAATATCAGTCATTTTGCAATGCCTAATAAATTGGCATATCTTTTTTTATTGCTCCAGTTTTTTTTTCTAGAGTTGTCCCATAAATAATCAAATCCTATTATGTACATTGTATAGAGAAAATGTGTGTGTGTGTGCAATTTGATTTAATTCCGTTTATATAAAACCAAAGAGAATGACTTTCTCTGAAAAGTATTTACTTAAACTACATTGGAATGGGAAAGTTAGTGGAATTGGTAGTGAGTGGAGTTGGGAAATGTCATTGGAGGATTTGATACTTCCCATTATTTCCCTTTCGTGAGCAGAACCATTTGCAAAGAGAAAGTTTCACTTGATGGGTTGTTCTTCTTCTTGTTTTTCTTGTTTTTCTTGTTTTCCTCTGTGTAACTGAAGGGAATGGAATTTAACTAAAAAATGATTACAAATTAATTGTGGGATTGTGTACAGTTGAAAAGTTGAAATAGTTTTGGAGTGGGAAAGTTTTTTGACCATTGAATCTATACATAGGATATTGTTCAACCCTAGTACAGTACTCTCAAGTACATTGTAGTTTGTTGTTTTCTCTAACATATGGGACTTTCTTCCAGGAATTCCTCCTCTTATATTATGAGTAGTTATTTTTCCTATGGAGGAAAGAGACTTTGTGGAAAGAAGAAAAGTTGGAATAAAACAAATAGTTTTCTAATTCCAGTCTCTACTCATTTCTTCTACTCTTACTTTTCTTTTTACTAAAAGGCTCTCAGTTTATGTGCATATAGCATGGGGCTTAGGTTTTAAACCAATATAAATCCTCATTTTGAGAGTCATGGGATTCTCTAGATTTTGAAATTCTTGGAGAACAAGATGAATTTCTTTATTAAATTTCTGTGACATTTTTTAAGGCAAGTTTTGGTAAGCTAGTTTTTGGAATTTAAATTTTTTGATTTTCGTGCCAGCAAATCAAATGGGCATATTTTTGGCACCATTTTAAACTACGTCTTTTCCACGATAGATGAGTTATTTTAAAAATCATGGGGGCCATTTTGTTTTGGAGGCAGCCATTTAAAATATCATGGCGGCCAATTTGTTTTAGAGGCAGCCATTTAAAATTGCATGGTGGCCATTTTGTTTTGGAAGCTTCCATTTAAAATTGCATGGTGGCCATTTTGTTTTGGAGGCAGCCATTTGAAATTGCATGGTGGCCATTTTGTTTTGGAGGCTGCCATTTAAAATTGCATGGAGGCCATTTTGTTTTGGAGGCAGCCATTTAAAATTGCATGGTGGCCATTTTGTATTGGAGGCAGCCATTTAAAACATCATGGCTGCCATTTTTTCGGAGGCAGCCATTAAGTATATCACTGCGGCCATTTTGTTTAAGAGGCAGCCATTTAATATATCACTGCGGCCATTTTGTTATAGGGGCAGCCTTTTAAAATGTCATGCGGCCATTTTGTTTCGGAGTCAGCCTTTTAAAATATCATGGGGGCCATTTTGTTTTAGAAGCAACCATTTAAAATACTATGGCGGCCATTTCACTATTATGTTTTATTAAATTTTTTAACGCGTATATTGAGTTGGAATTTCCTTCGTGTATTCTAAACGGAATTGAACAAATGTTTATTTAAAAGACTTGATGTGTATAATGAAGTACACATTTTATTGGAAGAGGCGTGGGTGTTATATGACCGGGAAAATTTCTTATGAAAAAGTAATCTTAATTTGAGTACGGTTATTACTCCAGAGTTAGAGCTATACCTTTTGAACTATAGCTCTAGCCAAATAAGCCATGCTTTCTCCTCTGTAGTAAATATGTACAAAAATACATGAATACAAGCTCGTACTCCCTCCCTCTAATTTGTTTTAGAAGCTCATAAATCTCTTTGAAAGGGACATTAGGATTTGAAGTATGTAAAATTACATGACCTTTTCCCTCCTACAGACTCTCATTTAGTCCATAAGCATTTCCGCTCCCCATTCACATACATAGACTTTTGGGAAGTTCATCAAAATTATTATTGCTAGCACAAATAATATATAATTAATTGAGCAGAATTTTCCATAGGAAATATGTATTCCCCTCAAATTACGCTTGACTTGACTTTCCAAGGCAATTCCCTCCAAAATGAGGGAAATGTTGAGAAATCCTCATTTTCCCCAAATTAATGTATAGAATTCCATTCATTTTCTTTCTACTTTCCCCCATCAAGACCATAAAATATTTTCATGTATAAATTGTTATTCATGGAATGCACCAGTACAAAGTTCAAACTTGCCAGAGTCAAAAGTTCAAAGAGGAATTTCTAATTAATTGACAACATCTTCAATGACTCATTCCCAAAAGTTCAAAAGTTTAAACGAGCAAATTTTCCCTTATATTTTCCATGAAAATTTTCAACCCAATTTTTCAACTATAATAATTTTGAATTTTTCTATTATTTTTCCAAATTTTGGTTAGATTTTTTTTTTGAAATTTCAAATATAATTGGGCTGAAAATTTTCCCCTTATAATTAACCCAAGCACTCGTTCCAACAAGACATGAATATTTCATAGGCTCGAGACTACAAGAGTAAAAGATTAAACATGACATTTGCACTTTTTCCGACAACTTTCTCATCTCCAGTGCATTTCCTTCCTATATGCACTTCTATCACACATGCCTGGGAATTACCATTCAGGATTATAATTCTACCAAGCCTTCTTTCCCACAATGATTTGTAGAGTTCCAGCTGAGGAGAATTTTAAATCCACACATTATTTCAACTCTACTCCGCAGTCTCTCTGGTCTAATTTTTTTCAAAAAATTTGGGTCATCCCTATAAAAAATGAGCAGATGATTTAGGCCAGAATATAGGAATGACTGGAATGGAAAGGGATGATGTAGAAATCAAAAGGGACAGAAGGATAGAAAAGAGACAGAAATTTCCACGGCCACAAGAATATTGCAATTTCCATAATTTCCCCATCCTCTCCCGCTGGAGCTGTCCAAAGAGAGAGCATGGCGTAATTATCAAGTTGACACTTATGTAAATGACAAAATGCACATGGAAACTACAGAAGACACAACTCATACATTTCCATTCCCTTCCCTATAACTTTTAAATCAACATTTACCCTCTTTCCATTGCATTCCATTGGACAAGTTTCCAAGCTTTTTTTGGACCCATTCCAAAAGCATACGAGCTCTTCCAGAAGAATCTTTAAATTTCATCCTTGTAATTTAAACTCATAAGAAAATCCCCAAATATACGATATATATTTTCCCATGACAATTATAACACGTACAAAAAATCCTTCCAAAATTTTCAACAGAAATAATTTCATAGCTTCTTTCAAGTACAAGAGTATAGAGTAAAATGGCGGGAAAGTTTATTTTAAAAAAATTCAAATAAAAATTTCCAAGGGGGGTATTTTTGGAAAAATACATAAGAGGAAAAAACTTTTGCGGGGAAAAATAGAAATCAATTGGGAATTTACTACGAAGTAAATTTGGTAAAACTGAGATTGATGGTGATGGAAAGATCTATATTCCCCAACGTCCACACCCATTCACCATAAGCGAGGGATGATTGATCTTTTATATATGAAGGAGATTTTCCCTCTGAGAGTTTCCTACACTACGTACATTTGACTTGGAAGAGGGAGAAGAAAGAGGAGAAAGTGGTCCCCTCACTAAATGGAATTCACTTGGAATGTAAGGAGGGCTGATTATTAGATAATATCCATATATATTTAGAAGGGATAAGGGGAGAAAATGTGTGTGATCTCCTCCTCTAATTATGATTACTTCCCACTTTCCCCATTAGACTTTCCCCTGACGAAGATTAATTAATCACTTCCTACTTACTACTCTCCCTCTCAAAGGCCCCTTCAAAAACCAACAGGTTCGTATATGAAGGATTGTGAAGGACTCAACTGCTAAATAATATATGTACATAGCAAAATACAGAAACACATATTATTGTACTCTTATAGACTTATGAGATTCCCAAATGTACGTAATCTGATAGTAAGGAGGAAATGTTTCCCTGGAATTATTATTACATATCGCATGTGAGAAAATTTCTACAGCTTGAAAATTTACTCAGCTCCGAGGATTTCCCCACCTTCTAATACATTTCCTACACTACCTTTAAGTTACAATTCATCATGGGACTTTCACTTTGATTTCTATAAGTAAGTGTGAGAGAGAGAAAGTAGAAATTAATTTTTGGACCCAATCGTACACGTGAACGTGTGGGATGATTAATTGCATTAAGATATGAAAGGGGAAAAGGGAGGAAAAATTGATATGAAAATAAATAGGAAAGCGCAAAAACTTGGAAGGAAAACAAAATAATTGAGATTTTTTCTCTGTGCTTTGTTGGGCGGAGAGGGGGGGGGTGAAATTTTTGTAAGAAGAAAAAAATCATGGGTGAGAAAAAATTATTTATTATTTAACAAACGGGATGAAGATACTAGAAAAAAACACGGGATCATTTTAATAATGATATGGATTTTGGATATGAAGAGGAAATAATAAGTGAGAAGCTGAAGGGGAAAATCCTATTTACTGGCAATTATTATAGAGTTAAAAGGAGAAAGTTATTGGGGTGAGAAAACATTTCAAAATATAAATCCTGAAGAATGAGAAAAGGGGAAAAATGAAGGTATAAAAAATATTTTGCCCAAGACACGTTTTACCTTTATATATATATAGAAAAAAAAGTGAAAGTGCGGGAGAAAGTAGCTTTCTTTCTATTTGAGGAGGAGGTTGAGAGTTGAGAGGTAAAGGAAAAAGTGGGAAAATTGTAAATCCTTAGTGAATAAGAAAACAAGAGAGAAAATCGATAACCCGCTGATCCCACTTTTCTCCTTCTTTTTCTTCGTCGTCTCTCCTCCTTTTATACTTTATAGCAGCACACAACACATCAAAGTCTATTTTCCCTTAATCCACCGACCGACTTGAACCTATCCGATCAGCAATGCTTATGGTCCTAAGCTACGTATATATGTATGTACCTTGAAAATAAAAGCATACGTAGAGAGAGAGAGAGAGAGAGAGAGGGGAGAGGAAAAAAAGCACGCCCAATTTCACGTTTCCTCTCACATCGAGTAGTTTACCTTCCCTTAACCTCCTTATTCCTCCTGTATGTCTCCGATAACAAAGTCAATAACAAACGTGAGTAGTGGAGCTAATGCGGCTGGATATGTGGATGTAAAGGGAATATATGGTCAAGATCCCATGTACATGTACACCTACATGATGGAGATTATCAGCTCGTTATGGGCTCCTATATTTTTCCAATCGAGTATAAAAACTCTAGGAACTGCCCTTTTATGAGCTATTCCACTCCTATAACGGGCCTATAAAAGAGTGCAAACTACTCTCAACACTGTCCATCATCATGTGGCTTTCATCCGCATAAATATATTCACCTTCAAATATTATTCTCAGGGGAGAATATATATTCCACATCGTATATTTAGCTCCTTTCCCATTTACTATCCAGGTCAATAGATTATATACCGCCAAACCGCACCATAAGCATTTAGTCAAATTTCCTGGGGGTGTGAGGTCCCCTTTTTTACGTTCTTGTACAGCTTCTTATTTTCGGTTTTACGGGGAAGGGGAAAAAGAGAAAGTGGAGAAAGTAGAGAGTAAGGATAGAAAACGTACAAAAATAGGAGAGAGAGTAATGAGAGAGTATGATGAAAGCAGAGTGAGAGAGAGAGAGAGAGCTGACAGAAAGCGAGGGGAAAGCAGAGAGATGACAGAGAAAGCAAATACAGTACCGCAACCACAGAGAAAGTGCGGGGAAAGCAGATAAAATAGGGAGAAAGCAGACAAAGTATGGTGAAAGCAGAGAAAGTAAGGAGAGAGCAGAGAAAGTAAGAAAAAGTCAGAGCATGTCCGTTGAAAGCAGAGAAAGTGCGGAGAGAGCAGAGAAAGTACGAAGAGAGCATAAAAAGTACGGTGAAAGTAGAGAAAGTACGGAGCAAGCAGAGCAAGTGCGGAGAAAGTAGGCAAAGCACAATGAAAGAGTGGAGAAATTGGGGTGAAAGTCGAGCAAGCAGAGAAAGTACAATGAAAAGAGTGAAAGTTGGGTGACAGAGCAGAAAGTACGGAGAAAGCAGAGAAAGTACGGAGAAAGCAGAGAAAGTAATTCCATAGAAATCAAAAAGACCGTGAAAAAAGTACAGTGAAAGGAGAGAGAAAGTACAGATCCGAATATTCATCTATAGAGAAATACAATTTCTTAAAAAATAGAGAAGCCATTTAAAATTTCTAATTCAAAAACAACCAGTTAATACCTGGAGAAGCTATTTTAGACCTCTTAACAGATTAAAGCTGTTTCCAGGGCAACCACTAAAAACTGTGTAAACTGAACACATTGTATTGAAGGAAAGGAGTGTCAAGGATGGTGTGTTTTGCAAGAACAATTCCAAATATGCATACATGTGGTTTTCCTATACACTGGAAGATGTAGAGGATTTCATTCCGTGGTTGAAATTTCCCCCCTCTTCCAAATTCTACTTCCTCCTCCTTGAATGTTCTGTTGTCAAGGGAAAGGAGAAAGAGTGAGAGAGAGAGAGAGAGAGGACGTCTTGAGTCAGAATGAAATAAGCATGCGATATAAAGTGTGATGGAATTTGCTGTATTTTATTAAAAATTCCATGTCGTCACTCCGTGAAGAAAGCATGTCTCTCCTCCTCACGCTCCAACACCAACGATAAAAAAAATCCAAAGGAAGTTGGCAAGTATTGGAATCAACTCCTCTTCACATCCTATTTCCCACTCTTTTCTCTTTCACACAGCACAAGGGCATTACAAAAATGAATGTCAAAAAGTATTTCTCTACGTTCAACTCCCATTCAACTCCTACCTCAAAACCAAGTAAGGGGAAAAGTTTAATCTAACCCTTATTTAAAGGTACGCTTTACTATACCCTTCTATCGTCTAATATACATATTATTTCAATGGTACAGATAATTGTCTTGTTTATCTTTTCCCAGCATTTTCTTAGTAAAGAAATGTTTTCCAAAAAAAAAAAATGAGAAAAAAAATTTTTTAGGAAAAGATTATTTGGAGAAGAAAAAATGCCTCTCCTATGTGATTTGATACATTATTTTCTCTTCATTCGCAATAATACATATAATGTTCAGATCCAATTTTTTTGGCTCAGTTATTTACATGGGATATTTTCTTTTACTTATTCATACTACATAAAAGGGATGAGCTTATGTGAATGGAGGGACTTGAACAGATTGGAATCCGGGACTTGAATTTCCTCCAAGGTTCTTTGCATTCCATGCTTTCTATATTCTAATGGTAATCTTATTGCGTATGCGTTATTTCCATAATATAATAATATGAGCTTTTTAGCAGTTTCCCTGGATTTTTCCAGGCTCTGCCTAACGCTATATACACATAAGCTACTTATTTTATATAAAGGGAAAGTAGATGTAAATCGGGATTCTCACTCATGTGGAGAAAGTCAACCTTCTCATATTATGCATTTGTCAATATAACTTTCTCTTGCGTATTTCAACCTAATACATAAGGGGTAGTGCAAAAGAAGGTTAATAATAAAAAGAGCAAGAAAAAAATTGTCAAATGTATGTACATATGGGATTTTTTGACGTTTAAAGGATGTACATGATATTTTGCTGGGGGTAATAAAATTCTGGGAGGAAAATAGTAGGAAGAATTATTACTTACTATGCTCTGTCTTTTCTTATGCTTTCTCCAGTACTTTCTTTCCAGTCTCGTCCAGATTGTTGGAACACAAGTACTCGGACATTTTTGTCTGTCATTTATTAAAAGAGTGTATAGGGCAAAAGACACATAAGTTCATTAATATTTGCTTGAATGCTGAAGATAAGAGGGAATGAAGGAGAAACTTTGGTAATATTTAATATTCGTGGAGAAAGTGTTTGATGTTGAGACTCCGGGATTTTCCTCTAGCATTATGGCCTAAGTATGTTGACTTATTAAAATAAAAATTGACGCCCTTGAGCATACTTGCTTTTATTATAAGTTTGAAAAGAAGAAGAATTATTTCGAAATTTTTTCCAATAATGCTTTCACCCCAACTTTCTCATCTCATTTCCGAGTTTCTAGGTTCCGTCCTACTTATGTTTTTCAAGTTGCAATTCAAATCAAAATGTAGGGATTTGTCGCTACTAAATGCTACACACGCTATAAACTATATACATAGATATATTAATCCTTGAGATGTATGTATATGTATTGACATGTAATTATTATAGGGGGAAAGAATTTAGAAACACCCCTAAATTTACGCTCTGTAACTACACACATATGAACATTCATGTAGCTATTTATATGCAAATGAAAAGCCCAATTATGTGAGTATATTTGTGTGTGACGGAAACCATGTATTATTTCCATGTATAATTATTATTATTATATGGTTACTGTCAAAATGTATGTGTGCAGTTAAAGGTGTACAAAATATTCAAGTGTTGTGTGTAGGAGCTCTGACAGAGAATGAAAGTATAGTGAAAGCGTAGTGAAAGCGTAGTGAAAGCGTAGTGAAAGCATAGTGAAAGTATAGTGAAAGCATAGTGAAAGTATAGTGAAAGTATAGTGAAAGTATAGTGAAAGTATAGTGAAAGCATGGAGAATGTATAGCGAAAGCAAGAGAAAGCATAGTGAAAACATAGTGAAAGCTAGAGAAAGTATAGTGAAATTGAAAGAAAGTTAGAGCAGAAGAATATGACGGGAGAGTAGATAAAGTAAAAATAGGGAAGAGTGTGTACATGTTAACATGTGAAAAAATGATAAGAATTGGCTTGCATCACAAGTTTGTTGATAACACTTATTTGAGGAAGAAAGGAGTCTCTTACTTTTGCTCTTGCTTCTCCCAGTCCCCTTGTTGTTACACTTTCCCTTCTTGTACTCTCTCTCTCTCTCTCTCTGCTCAAACTGTGCTGCTCGAGACGAGTCTATTGCTCGTATTTCTTGCTCATCTCCATTATGGCTACTTACTTAAACTAAACCATTTTGCCTCCAGCTCCTTTCATCGATCTCACTCACTTGCTTTCTCTCTCTCTCTCTCTCCCTTACTCCTTCCTCACTCACGTCCTACTCTGTACTTGTATTCCTTTTAAAAAATCCTTTCACCCTTTACGATGCTTCTCTCTCTCTCTCTCTTCCTCTCTGGGCGACGGCTTTCATTTTCATTTTATTTTACTCCCAGCTTTTCTTATACAACATGTGTTTTCCTTCCTAGTTCTTCACTTTCTCTCTCTCTATATATAGAGAGAGCAAAGCGTTCCCCCCTAAGTTCTCTCTCTCTCTCTCTCTCTCCACTTGATTCTTTTCTCCGCTCTTCAGCTTTTACGGCAACAATCAACATAAACCAAACGCAAGGATCAGTCCAAATCCCATAAAGAGAGCAACAAATGTTGAGGAGAGAGGGAAAAGAGAAAGCGGAGTCTACTTTTACTCCTACTCATTTTCCTTCGCTTCATGTTACATTCCTAGGGAAAATACAGGAACAATAACCCAAATAACATTCTAGAAAAGAAGAGGGAAAATAATGAAAGGAAAGGCTTCTTAATGCTCTTCTCACCCGTATAGTTACTTTCTCCTCAATTCACTCAAGCACAATGCCTAATTAAACTTTCACCAAGGCTCATCATATATACTCCTCCTTTACTTTCTCCATAGATTTTTTTTCCAAAAAAAATTCTTTTTATCATAACATTTTATCTCATTTTAATTATAATTAAACTTTCTCCCAGGAATTTAAAAACTTTTTTTTCACATGAAAATTATTTCCACAAATTGTTTTCAAATCAACGAGAAAAAAGTCCCGCTAAAAAAGTCTTCCGTTAAAATTTCTCATCCCTCCCATGTTTTCGCATATATAAACTTGAGCTCCTTTTAATTTTTTTGCTTTTTGTGCGAAAAAAGTTTTGACTTTCAAATACATAGCCCCCGCAGAAGAAGGGGAAAAATCAACTAAAAAATGCTTTCTCCAAGGAGAAGCTCTCTATGAAAAATGAAGGATTAGGAATAAATCAGGGATAAATAAAGAACCTGAAGCCACAAACTTTTTCCTATGAAAGCTGAAGGGAAATTAAACAAGTTGAATTTTTTGGGAAGCAATAGATAATAATGATGTGAAGGACGCTTGTCAGAGTTCTGTTAAAAGCTTTTATATATTTGTATGTGTGTGTCTAATAACTAGTTATGTACATGCTGGGAGAAAACTTTTGCTATTTATTTGACTAATCGGCTTATCAACTTTCTCCTCCTTCCTTATATAAAAGGAAAGCTTTTCCCTCAATGCTTTCTCTCCGTATGCATTAAAATATACATACAAATCGGCTCAAGGCAAAAGGGAAGAAATTTTTTTTTACTTGGATTTTTTTCTTCCTTCATTTTAATAGTAGAGGAAATGGTAGAAGTAGAAGAAAAGAGAAAGTCATGGAAAATTGGTAATCTTTAAATCTTATGTTATTGCATTACCACGTCGGAGAGAAGCTTTTTAGGAGGGAAAAAGCTTATTATTATGTTTACTTATAAATCCATTGAATTTTACGTACGGAGGAGCGTCTCTCTGAGGACTTGCAGAATCAAATATTCTTGGAGAAAGTTGCATTGATATAAAAATTGGATTTTTCTTCCCAGGCTTTTCAACAGGGAGGGGGAAAGTATGTCACATTCATATTTAATAAGATAGATGGAACTTTCTCTTTTATATAACTTTCTCCTTCCTTTGCTTTGGTTACATCCTCAAATTGATGTACATAGCTCAGAGGGAAAATAATGTAAGGGGAGAAAGCGCTTAATTTTTCCATTATTGAATTTAAATAAAAGCCCTACTACTTTCCCCCTAAAAATGTGTTAATGTGTCAAAATTCGTAAAATCTATGGAGAAAGAACCTTTCTTTTTCGCATTCAAATTAGGTGTACATTTTTCTGAGAGAATGGAAATGTGCTGGGATCAAAGTTTCTATGGGATTGAAAACAAAAGGGATTTTTTGGGGATCTTTTATGCACTGGCACGGAGAAAGTGAAAGTTTGGAAGAGGAAATAGGAAAATAAGAGCTGAGGAATATTTTGAGACTAAATGGAAATTTGAATTTGGAGAGAAGGAGAGAAAGTTATTTGGAAAGGAAAATATTTGGAATGGAAAAAAAATTGGAAGAGGATATCAAAGAATTGGGTCAAATATGTACTACTCATATTTTCTGGGCTTAACAATAGGTTGGGTGAGGGAAGAAGAGAGGAAATCCAATATGGAAATCAATTTCTTTTTAAAAATCTAGCATTGATGGGAATGGCGAAGCCCTCGTTTGTCAAGCAAGTTTTTGATTGGGTGTATCAAAACCTATTTTCCAACTGATTCTCCCTTGTTTACTTTCACTAGCTCCCCGTGGATATTGCTTTCATGTACGGTGAGGCTACCATTTGTTACTTGGCAGGTAATGCTTTCTTCATAGCCACGTTCCATTTTACCTTGTGCTTTCCCTCGGATTGTAACTTATACTTTTGTTACATACTTTCACTTGTATTTCCTTTTATACTACAGCGCCTTTCACGAGCGGGCTCTTTGGAACTTTCTCCTGCACTTTGGACGGCGCTTTCACTCATATTTTCTTGTATGCTTTCATCATGGATTTCGTTCTTACTTTCTTGCATGCTTTCACCAGTGCTGTCACTCATAATTTCTTTCATGCTTTCACCGGTGCTTTCACTCATACTTTCTTCCATGCTTTCAGCGGTGCTTTCACTCTTACTTTCTTCCATGCTTTCACCAGTGCTTTCACTCCATTTTTCTTCCATGCTTTCACTGGTGCTTTCACTCTTACTGTAGAAAGGTATTGTCTAGGACTTAAGGAACCTTTCATAATGTAAACAATATCATAAAAGTATATTGGCGTGACCTGTGAAAAGTCACACCTATTAGATCCAAAGTGCAGGAGAAATGTGGTGAACCTGCACATAGTTAAGTTATGAGTGTTGTTATTGTAATGTGTCAAGTAAGGACATTGCAAGCGGAAAGCAAGCTATGTCCTTGTATAGAATCATTGGCTCCGTACTGAAGCTCCATGTAATAAGGCTCCATGAACACTAAAGCTCCATGTGGCTTCATGTGTTATTGTCGGTATTTAGTTTAGTAGACATTATTTGTCAGTATTATTCCACAAGAATAATACTGAGTTAAGATTTAAGCTTTAGGTTAAGATTGACCGTTTGTAAGGCATGAGTACATAAGGCATGACTTTACGTTAATAAATATTCAGTTGATTTCTGAGCAGCATAAAGGAATATTCTATTATTCATTTATTTCAACACTTACCTTCTTCCATTCTTTCACTGGTGCTTTCACTCTTACCTTCTTCCATGCTTTGACCGGTGCTTTCACTCTAACTTTCTTACATGCTTTCAACCGGTACTTTCACTCTTACTTTCTTCCCTGTTTTCACTATATCTTTTTCTCTAATACTTTCTCTTTTACTTTCACTAGCACTTTCTCCCAGGTTTTTGATTATATAATTTTCCTCTGTAATTTACACCTCAACTTTTACATTCTTTTTCCATATATTTTCCAAAGTAATTATTTCTCATATGTTCTCTGGTAAAATGTTGGAGAGAGCTATTATTTAGAAAGCTTTTCTACCTTTGAGATTCCTTGTGTGTCATTCTTGTGAGGAGGATTTTGTTGAGAGAGCGTTTTAGAAAAGATAAAAAATCTAATGATTTATCGATGGTTGGTTCCTATATAATGTAGACAAAGAGGAGGATATACAATGAAACTTATTTGTTATGAAGAGAGACACTGGATGTGAGGAGAGAAGGGAGGAGCAGTTGAAAGTATTTAGGGAAGGGGAGAAAAAAGTGTTAGGATAAAGTTATGGGGCTCAAGACTCCCTGACTGACACCTCCACCATTTGACTGAATGATTAAGGGAAAGAAGTAAGGACGACTTTGATTTATTCTACAAATGCCTCCTTTCCAAATAAGCCCTCGAATTTTTCCCATCTTCACTCTAATACGAAATTGATCGATGGAATATACACCAGACTATACGTGTGTAGTTGGAGGGAAGAAAGAGACAGAGAGAAAAAAATTTTCACTGTCAATACACGATTCAATTTCTAAGCCTCACTTTCTCCATATATTTTTGAGTAACAAGCCCGTATTTCCTTTCCTCTGTGTGTAAAATATATATCCCAGACCTATTTTCATGCTGGGAACGATACGAAAATACTTTTTCTCATACGCTACCTCCTTCCATTCCCCTGCCTTGGTCTAGATTGTTTATTTAAGGCAGAGTTGGCAACGGCAAAAACCCAATTGCCCGGGGTTTTTGGGTTTTTGCGGGTTTTTGGGGTTTTTTTGGGCAGCAAAAATCCTGGGTTTTTGGGCAATTGGGTTTTT